>APFE031451460.1:5333-66493 GCA_000404065.3 Pinus taeda
CCTTTTCTAAAACACTATATGATTCAAGTTTTTCTTTATCACCTGTCATATGCTTTGAACATCCACTGTCAATGTACCATTGATTTTCTTGTCCTTCTGCATATAAAGCTATCCCACATTTTTCTGGTTGCAGTTCCTTCATTCTCCATGTTCTGGCACTTGAGGTTCGTTCCTTCTGAGTTGTCTTCCAAAACCTGCTCCTGCATTCAGAATCTTCATGACCGAAGTTATTAGAAATAGAACATCCAATTTCATTTTCAAGGGCGGAAAATTTGTTATAGGTCCTTTTTGTGATTCCATTCATACTTCTTTGTTTTTGAGCTTCTCTAGTCATGATTGTCTTATAGGCAACACATTGAGCTACGTTTTGGCCAAAGTTATGGCAAGAGAAACATTGGCCATTGAAGAAACTCCTCTGATTATCAAATCTACTTGCCAAATGATTGTAGTTTCTATTGTCATCCATTCTTGAGGCAAATTGAGAAGATTTTAGCTGTGGCTGGTTGTAGCTTTTGTTCATCCTTAAGGTGGTTTTCCCCTAATTTACCTGGTAGTCTTTGTTTATTCTTGATGTAATTCGTCCCTATTTTACTTGGTGTTCTCCATCGGGCTTTTGCTCATTCCTCCTTGCTGCATCGAGATAACTCTTTGAGGTGGATGCTTGAGATGCTTCTCCATTATACCCCAGACCAGTCTTGATTAGTGGACAATGTTGTACATTGATAATCTCATCTAGAGTTTCAAATCCTTTAACAAATTTAAGATTAAGAGCCTTTCTTTTCTCAATTTCTTTTCTAAGGCCAATAATTTCACATTCCAACTTGTCAAGAATTTTTTTTTTTTCATCAAGTTGGAATTGTAGAGTATCAATGATCACATTCTTTTCTTCTAAACATGTTTTGAGTCTAGAAATCTCTTCATAAAAACCATCCATATATATAGCATCCATGTAATCATCATCTTCAAAGGCCATTAAAAGTTTATAGTTATTACCTCGTTCATCACTATTTGAAAGACCATCACTATCTTCATGAGTGTAGTAACTTTTCTTAGTTACATTCTGTTTCTTGTTCCATCTAACAGGTTCCTTCACTTTGTTAGTTTTATCCTTATGAGGACATTTGGTAGCATAGTGACCGAATCTTCCACAAGGAAAGCATTTGAAAGTTAACTTACCTCTGAATCTTCCAGTACCCCGTTGAAGGTTTTTGACAAAATTTGATTGTTCTTCCTCTTCATAGTAGTCTCCTTTGCCTGAAGCCTTGAAAGTCACTTCTCTCCTATCTGATGGTCCTTTTTTCCTCATTTCATAAGCAGTTAGAATCCTGTGAAGCTGTGACATTGTACGGTTTCATAGATTCTCCTTTTCTTCTATTGCAGAAACTTTAGATTCAAACTTAGGGGACAAAGATCTTAGAACTTTTTCAACCACAACAACCTCTTTTATTTCTTCACCGAAGTTTTTCATACAATTGACAATCTCATCCACATGAAGGAAATAGTTAGCCACACTTTCATCATTATGCATTCTAAGATTTTCATACTGAATTCTGAAGGTTTGAAGTTTTGCTCATTTTACCTGATCATCTCCTTCATAGCTTAGTACAATCTTGTCCCCTATTTCTTTTGCGGATTTATACTGCATAACCTTGACAAAAATTGATTGAGATAGACATCCTAAAAGAGTATTGACTGCCTTTGCATTTGTTTCATATTTCTTCTTCTCAGCCGGATTTGTAGGAGTTGCTGATGGAAAAGTATACCCTGTATCTATGATATCCCAGACTTCTGTACCAAGAGATTGAAGATAGGCAGTAACTCTTACCTTCCAATATACGAAGTTTGTCCCATCAAAAATTGGTGGCCTGGTTGATGCTTCCCTCTCGTAGTTGCTCATGATGAAAGATCTTCCTTCAAGCGATCAAGCTTCTTCTGAAGGACCTGCTCTGATACCAATTGTTGGAAATAATACTGAGAGGCGGGGTGAATCAGTATTATCAAGTTAAATATTCCTTTTCAAAAACAAATGATATACGCTACTTCAGTTAATTAAACCCTCGTATATACGCAACTGTGCAGAAGGAGACCCGCGTATACAAAGCAAACTTTTAATTTACTTTATCTTTCTGATGATGATTGTTAATCTGTGTTTCAAAATCAAATAACCAGTAAACAGAAATAGTAACATAGAGCAGAAAGACAATCACACACAAGAACACAAGATATAAGGTGGAAACCCAATGTGGGTGAAAACCACCTGCTGCAATTCGTCTCTATTCTCTTTAAATTAGAAACTTCTTTTACAATGTACTGGTGCAGTCCTTTACTAGTACGCAGGTTGCAACCTCCAGAGAGCTACAACCCTCTCTCTTTCTCCAGCTTCTCCTGGAAGGGAGATACAACCCCCTTTAGCTCTTGTACTCGTCAAGATACTAGTACATAGGTGCTGGCCTACAGAAGGCTACAACCTTCTCTTTCTTCCAGGGACTACGTTTCATAAATTTTAAGACTGGATCCATGAACATCAATCAATCATCAAGAATCAACCAATCTCCTTTTTCAACAATTAGATATGAATCAAGTAGATACTTCTCTGACAGTTGTACCCAAAACACAATACCAGAAACCACACACCAAAATCTGAACGCAGAACACAGCAGCAATAAACAGAAGCATCTAGATCACAACTCAAAATATATACGCTCTTTCAATAACCTGCAACAAGAGTGCATACACTTTTGTGTTTGGGACAACCTGCGTATACACTGTTTCCATTCACTGAACCAGTGTGTATACACGCCTTTGCTTCACTGAACATGCATACAGATCTATAAAGCATAATTCGCTCTTTCAGATATTCAAACACTAATTAACCCAGATTATCAGTGTTATAGATCAAGCCAGCGCCACCTATAACAGACCAAAATCATACAAAGATACTATCATTCAAGCTTAAAGATTATAACCCATCAATAGAACTTATCCTTCTCTTTGTGCTAAGGTTCCTCCTTCATTCAGATCCAAATCTGTACCATAACCCAATTACCAGTATTCTAGATCTAGCACTTTTTCAGATATTCAATAATGATTCATATTCTTCTTTGCCACATGATCTCCTTCCTCTTTTATAGTCTTAGGCCTTCCACAATACCACGGTCCAAAACCATAATAAACCAATACCATGGACCCAATACATGGGATCAACACTTCTGACGAGGTACCACGGTCCAAAACCGTAGGTTCAAATACCAAGGACTAACTACCACAGACCAAAGGTAAGTACTCCAACATATACGCACCTTTGTAACGTCTAACCCGCGTGTATACGCGTCTTACTCTAGCTGAACCTGCGTATATGTCTTTTCCTTCATTCTGAAAGCCTGAACTTAGATCTGTTATCAAAGAGAGTTGCCATCAAGGACAACACCTGTGCCATGGCTCCAAACCTGTGCCATAATGCCAACATTAGGGAGGTCTGAATCATATCTCTATTTTTTAGAGCATCGAGCTATGACATTTCTCTTTTCTTTTATGCTCCATTTCTTTTGGATTTCTAGGAGCCATGTATCTCTGAATTTTTTTATGGGATTTTTCTGGAGGGATTTCATTCCTTTTATCTGGTTTCTTCCTAGAATATGTGGTTATGGGTATTGGTATTATGATGAAGAAATTATTTTTCTATCTTTTGGCAACATAATTCTACTAGCTCGCTTTGGCAAAATGGCTACGGTTGTTTTTGTTGTTAATTTTAATTCGGTTGTAGCACATGGACTTGTTTCATTTGTAGGATTATTGTCCTATTGGTGGAGGTCATTTTCTTTCATATTTGATCTTGTAGAAATTCGTGGGCTTTTGAAGGATGATCGTATTACCTATTGAGACTGTTTGAGTCATGTTATATAGTGAAGTTTGTGGTGTGTCTACTGGTGATTTTCTATAGGGAATTGGTTGGTTTTGGGTGCTTTTAGGTTACTATTGGAGTTTTCTGTAGATAGCCCAATGCATCTTCTTCTTTTATATTGATGGTTTCTATGCACCCATTGTGTGCTTTAGTTGGCTATATGTACCGTGGTTGTCAATTATGTTAACGTTCAATTGTCACCTCCCTGCTCCAAGTTTTTGTAGATCAAATAGTTAAATGTTGATAATATGGTCTTGGGTAATTTTTCTTTGCTATTGGGTGTTAGGTTGGCTAATATGGTCCTAAGAAATTTTTCTTTATTACTGGTTGACTGGGTTAGCTGGTGGATATGTGAACTATGGTAAATTTTACAAATGTAGCCTTCTTTTTATTATGAATATAAATCACAGTAATTTACCAAACAAAAGAAAAAAATAGTTTCTGATACAATATTATACTTTAAAATATTATATTATATGATATATTTTTATCAAATCATATTTCTTTCATTTTTCTTGTGAGGTAATCAATTCTTCATTTTCCAACATCACCTTCCACTATATTAACAATATTATAAACTACATGCATATAAAGATCCAAAAAATCATCACTAAAAGTTTTCAATAGTTCACTCCATAATCTCCTATACATAGTATATTTTGAAATAGTGGGAAAACCTATTACAATTTATTCATCAAATCAATCTTGGGGACAACCATCATTGGCTATTATCTGCAAATGAAGGTTGACTCATAATTATTACTCAAGGAAAACCATGCCACCTAAAATTATTCATTATGGTCCATAAAAAAGAAAAAATTCACTTCTACCAAATTCATTTAGGTCTTGGAACATTAACCTTTATATATAAAAAAGATGAACTCTTAACCACAATTTTTTTTTTTTAAATATGCACTAAAATATCTATTACAACAAATAAAATTAAATTAAAAAAACATTGTATTTTCTTATATTATATAAATGCAATATTAACGTAGCATATCAAATATCGCGTTCATCATGAATACACACCCGGAAAATAAAATGTGTTTGAATACTCGAATTATGTTTGTCTCTATAACATATTGGGCAAACTTGTAACTTTTGGAATCACATTAAAAAAATATATCATCGCTAACAACCCTTTCTTCAAACACTATCCACTGACGCACCCATATTTCTCAATTTCTAGTGAATTTTTAACCTCCTTCATGTTCATCTCCCCTCTTGCCATACCATCACCGATAATTGAGATACTCTCCAATGAATAGAAGACAAACCATAAAGCACAACTATGCAACCACAATCCAATATGGCATAATGCCTATCATGACCGTGCAATGGCCCAACCACCTGGCGCACGTGTCACTGACAAGTCTCACCACTGGGTTAAGAACACCAATGGTTCAATCATCTAAACTATGCCTTACTTCACATCAATTTAATTAATTTTTGTTCAAGTGTTCGTCTTCTTAGTTATGCAACGGAAAATATAACAGCAGTGAAAACAAGGCACATGGTATATAATGGGAGGGGGAACTCCCTTTCAAATTCTGAAACTGTAAAATCACTTTACAAAATATTACCGCGACCAGTCGTACCTATGGCAATGCATTGCCTTAATTATGGAGATTTCTTTTATGGTTATTGGTCCCGTCCCTTGCAATGCGTGTGCCTCCCTCGTACCAGACTGTTTTCTTGACTCGACTATACACTGCAAAGTAGGTCATGCCAATCCATCCACTTACTCTCATTGTTGTGTAAACTATGTCACTATACTCTTACTTCTGCACACTTCTGGACGTCATGAGCTGAACTAGTCAGGTGATCAGTCCAACATACATCTAATCCATAAGAATGCACATTCTTGTGTCTTCACTTGCTTTTTCTTCACCATTTCATCACACTTCTCCAACGACCCCTTTTTCTTCAAGGGTCGTATGTTTAGGTGGCATGGTGCCTCTATGCTTTCACAAAGCACCGTGCCCACCTTCCACAAAGGCTTTAGTGCACAAGAGAAGGTAGGCAGTTTCGTTCTGTACTCTCGACCATCCAAGTGTTAGATTGATGTTGTGAATCCAAAAAATGTCTCACCTCATCAACTCCCTTCGACGTACACCCCAATTTTGCAAGCTTCTCCCTTGTTAGTTGAAAATCTTAGATGCCCATAGAATAGCTAAAATAATCCACTACGTCTCTCGGATCTATTCTTCCTTCCTCATCCTCCTTTCTTGAATTAGAAGAAAAGTTCAAGGTCTCCATCTATTTAATGATGTATTCTTTCACGGTGATGGGGATTTCATTCCTCCACCTTCCTCTCGCTTTTATTTCATGACTTCCATGACAAAGCAACTTCGGTGACAAAGCTTACAACTTTATTTTCCCTTTCCATTAAGCTTCCAACTTCTTGTTATCCCACATGTCCATGTATCACATGCAGATCCTTCTCGTATAAAACCATGGAATTAACTGTGGGTCGATAACCCAAACAACTTTTCCTGGTCATTGGAACAGTCATGGTTTTTCCATCGACAAGAACTAAGAGTGTGTCTAGGTCCACCATAGCTATAGCCTGCGTTGTTGTCAAAAAGTCCAATCAAAATAGCATAACATGATCGTCCATCTCCACTACCTTTAAATCTGATCGGCCAACTACCGTCCAACCCTTACTTGTCTATTCTTGAGGATGCCCATTACGGACTTCAGCCTGAAATTGATAGTCTTGACTACACTGAATTCCCTCTCCAAGTCAGTTTTTAACTTTAAAGATTATGCCGCCTTCTTGCTAAGGAAGCTTTTCATAGCCCCCCGAGTCTACTAATGCAACAAACGTCTTCCCACATATAGTTTCCTGAACAAAACTTACTTCTAATGCACTAGCATGCCGTGGAGGTTTCATTTTGTGTCTTACCTCGACAATCTTCTTCATTGTTTCTTCAATGGAACAACTCTTCACCCGTCAACTCAATTGTTGAAGGTCAACTTCGCCATCTGGTGTCTTTGAACAGTTCGGACTTGCTTCGCTTCTCTTTGTTGGTTGATTCATGGCACCAACCTATCATACATCGACTCCCTCGTTCGCCTTTAAAGAGGCTATGGTTCGACCTTCTTCTTTTAGTGACCCGAACTTCCTACCAAATTCATTGATATGTTTGATTTCCTCTTCTTCTATCGTCACGAAGCCAAGAAAGTCCTTAATTTCTTTTTCAACCTTCATGACTTTTTCTTCGACTTTGGCACGTTCCTCCCTTAAACGATCTTGATTTTCCATAAGCTCTTGAAGTCTACAACTTCCTTGCTGTATTACATTTTCAAAGTAGATATCCTTCTTTAGATATATCGAATAATGTTCAGGGTGTTTGGCAAAGTCGCTATTCCTTCCTCCATTCTATCCAAACCTTCCAACACTATCGCAATTCGTTGGCACAACTACCGATCTTTTTCCTCCTGTCTTTCTTCCATTTGAACTCATGTATTTTTCACTTTGGACGTCCTCCCGAACAATCCTTCACTACACAACATTTTCACGAACCTTGGCTCATATTATGCTCCCAACTCTGTATTCCTAAGTCACACTCTGACCAATTTGTGTTTTGACATGCTTGTGAGTAGTCGTGCCACTAAATCTCGCTGTCCTTAATTTGTTAAGCTTGGCCCTGGTTCTACACCGTTGCCACTACCAAACATGTTTTACTTTAGCTCGGTCCTGCCTGAACCAAGCTTTGATACCAACTGTCCCGACCCTGCAATGGCCCAGCCACCTAAGGCGCACGACACAGGCAAGTCTCACCGTTGGGTTAAGAACACCGACGATTCAATCATCCGGACTACACCTTAATTCACATACGCTTATTTATTTTTTCTTTAAGTGTTTGTCTTCTTAGTTATACAGCAAAAAATACAACAACAGTCAAAGCAACGTAAAAAGCAACGTACATGGTATATAATGGGAGGGAGAACTCCCTTTCAAGTTACCCAACTTTTATAAAGTCACTGTAAAAAATTATACATCGGCCAGTCATGCCTATGGAAACACACTAACTTCATTATTTACGAAAGTATATGATAGAGGTGCCATTTTGGCCAAAACCTGTCCAAGTCTCGGCCCTGTCACAATAGTTCGGCTTGTGGCCTTCCTCTACCCAAATGAACTCAAAACTCGTCCTTGCAGTCGCGCAGACTCCTCCGTTTCCTCCTGTGTCGTGCAGACTCACTTCATTCATGCAAGCTTGTTTTGTTCTTGCGTTGGTCGATTCATGGATCCTTAGCTCATCTACCCTTCTCCTTATTTTTATGCTTCATCGCCATGCCAATATACTTGGGCCAACGTGTTCATGTTGAACAGACATCATCTCTATTTTTTTGGCTGACATAACAAGTCTGCCAATCGTGTACCATCTGCCTCTCGCATGTTGTGCACTTCACTCCATCGCCCGGGTTGTCGACCTGGCACTCGTGTTGGGCGTGCGCACCTTGTGGGCACAAATGCTGCCCAACTTGCCGACGTCTCTATACTCTTTATTTGCATCTGTGCTCGTCCGCTCACACAAGCGCTCATCAGTAACTCGCTCAGTCGCTCGCTCACTCGACGTGCCCGTCTGGCCTGTCACTCGCCCGACTTCTTCCCCGAGCTTGGCAACCCGACGCGCTTGACTCGCTCATGTGCCCAACTCGCCCTCTTGCCTACGCGCCCAACCTGTCCTCTCGACTCGCTGACGTGCCCGACTTATCAACTCGACTCGCCCACGCGCCCATCTCCTCTGTATCGCTAGTTCTGCCCAAGTGTGTCACCCTTTGGCGCTCGACCACCGTGCAGGCACGCCCAAGGCGCCTACCTTGCGGGGTGGAGCCGACCCATCAAGGGTGCTCATCGTGAGGCCCTGACAATGCAAGACCCACTTTTCGTGTATAAAGTCGGTTACACTTCACATTAGTTTCATTGTCAGTTAAATGTGATTAAAAATCTGTAGAAATCGTTAACCTGTTTTGTATAAAATTTTGAAAATAGAAATTGTTAACATTTTTATTAAAAAATTTGAAAATCAATAATAATAAACTGATGCAACCGAGTTATTTTGAAATTCCAGCTCTACTTCACAAGTTATTTTGAAATTCCAACTCTACTTCCCATAGTACATGAATAATGAAGCAATTAGCAATTTTTTATTATAAGCGACGAATATCAATAATAGTAAGACTAATTCAACGTTATTATTTTGAAATTCCAACTCTACTCCCTATGTGCATAAATAACCAGCCATTTCTTGAACAGCGAACTATAAACAAACAATCACAATACTGGAACACGCCAACAAAGTGAGGAAAAACACCGAGGGAAACCAATAAATCATGTTATACCAGCACAAACGCGCTAAGAATGCAGTAAAGAAAACACCTGGAAGAACAAATGATTCGTTCACAAGGAAACATATTTGCACAAAGCACGCTAACATCTTAGCGCGCATCGAAGCACCAAATATCAACGAAGCATCCTTGTGGTGCTCGCTAAATTTGCGCCTCTGGGCCTAAATAACTTTTCAAACTAAAATCTCTCCTACTATCATAAAATTTGGTACAGTTATATACAGCTATTGGTGTGGATTGCCTCAACGTTCCAAAGCTGAGAATCAACGTGTGCTATTTGCTTCACCTCCACCATGCAAAGCTTGCATATATTTATTCAATTTTATGCACATCACGGCCGGTCATAACATTCCCTCATTATTATAGTTTTTCTAATGAATAAAATGGCGATGATAACGGTAAGTGGGGACTTTTCTCTTTTCATGTTATGTCGCCGGTTTGATTGACTGGTAAAGTGCATTTGAACCGATCATCTTTATTATGGGGTTCCTGAGTCAAAACCCTTAGAACATCTAGCCTGCATTACGATTATAAAGCAGTACTCTATAACGCGACTTTTTGAAAGCTTTTTCCGCGGATTTTTCCGGTCAAAATCAGGCATCAATTCATTGGAATCCCATGTTTGATAGCTAGTTTCTGCACAATCAATGGCTCCCAGGGGTTTTCCAGGGCGCTGAATCCAAATATGGAGTTAAAAAACCATTTTAACTGCTAAAAATCAAGATTTAACCTCATTTCTTCCCCAGGATTCCATCACCGGAATCTCCAAAAATGGCATTATAGACAACTCCTTATATTAATGCCTAAAAACTCGGAACAAGTGGATTCGTGCATCGCGGAGGGACATGAGTCAGAACCTCGGTTTACTTTGGATTTACAAGTGGGGCACACTTACCAAACTTAGTAATAATTACTGTTCAGCTTAGGAAGGATCTCGAATATATAGCAATTCTTTGTATGGTTGGAACTTAGAATGTGAATTTGAACAGAGCAGAGATACATTATTTCGTAATCTTGAAATTTTTATAAATATTTCAGATCTACTTTAATTACAGATTTATTAAGGGTAAAGAGGGTTCAGCTTTTTTTCGAGTGCAAAACTTGAATAAAAAATTTCTTTTAGAGAGAAAAAATTTGATAGATCCGAAGTTAATATGGATCTACGCGGATTTAATTATTAATTTTATTTTTTAGTTTAATTTTAATTTTTATGTAATTTCACTAAGTCAAGATTTATAATTAATATATTTTTTTCAATTTTTTTTTTTGTTTTTTGGTTTTTTTGTTCAGGGTCAAAATGTTTAAAGAACATGATATAACAAGACATTTGTTGAATTTAGGCTTTCATGATCCATATCAAGTTTAATTTTATTTTTTAGTTTAATTTTAATTTTTATGTAATTTCACTAAGTCAAGATTTATAATTAATATATTTTTTTCAATTTTTTTTTTGTTTTTTGGTTTTTTTGTTCGGGGTCAAAATGTTTAAACAACATGATATAAGAAGACATTTGTTGAATTTAGGCTTTCATGATCCATATCATGTTTTTTGAGAAGAGTTTTCCGGGGAAATCAAACATCTCTTGCATATTGGGATGGAGAGTGTCTCTTGACCCAAAAATGTAATAAAAATAATTTAAAAAGAAATAAAATTATACAATATTTTGGTTAGGAAATGAGAGGTGGTTTTTGGGCATGTGGTATGGATGAGCCATGGTATTGGCCCATAGTATACTATGGTTAATAAATTCTATGGTAAATTGGGGCAAGTATTCATGGTTAAAAATCTTGTTATGTTGTAAGTATTATTTTGATTGTGAAATGAGAGATGGCTTTTGGATATGTGATATTGATGAGCCATTGTATTGGCCCGTGGTATGGTATGATTAATAATATCCATGGTAAAGTTGGGGTGGATATCCATGGTTAAAAATCTTGTTATATTGTAAGTATTAAGTATTTTTATGTCCTTGTTAATGAAATTTAAATATGGTTACAAAATTATTATTTTAATTTATATGGTAAAATGTATTTTAATTTATAGTTGTCATTTATATCTTATATATTTTAATGTGATAGAGATGTAGATATATCTCAAAAGTAATAATAATTTTTTCTCTTTAAGATTTAATAAAAAAATATATATAAATTAAATTTAAATTAAATATTTTATAAAATATTTTGATATGTGAAATAAAATATGCATTTTGGGCATGTTGTATTGATGAATGATGGTATTGTAACAAAGTCTATTTACAAGTTAATAATATCTATGACAAAGTAGATGGGAGTATCCATGGTTAAGCATAATGTTATATTGTAAGTTTATTGTAAATATTAATGTTTTTATGTGCTTATTAATTAAATTTAAACATGGTTACAAAACCATTATTATATTTTATAAGTTAAAATGAATTTGGTGCTACTTATATATTTTATATCTTTTAATGTAATATGTATATTATTATTTTTGGTTATCTAAAAAGTTATTCCTAATTTTATTAATAAAAACAAAATCACAATGTAACAAATTTTATTTTATTTTAACATCTCCTCCATATTGGGCTCTATATTACTTACATGTAAATATTTACCAATCAGTGTTTTACCTATTATAAATTGGACATATTAATACAAATTCAACATATTACGCTGATAATCGGTAACTGGTAATAGTTATGTTATGGTAGTGTGCTACTCCGGAAACAAATTTAAATACGATTTTACTTGCATTTCTTAGGTTTGTGTTCCTGTAATCTACCATTCTAAGGAAAAATTTATGTAAGATTACTATATTGTGATTGCTTTCATTTCCTTTGTGTCATTTTCTTTTATTTCAACGATATCATTTCCATTTCCAGCATAAATTTATTCGAATATGCATGATAGATTGCAAATTCTTGAATTTATGCAGTATCATATTTCCCCCAAATATATAATTTCTTCTATTCACAAGGAATCTATGTAATCTGCTTTAAATAGTGCAAGTTCTTGTGCGTTGTGTACTATTTTTATTTACAGTACAGGATCTACTAAAGCTCTTAGGAACTTTCTCTGGTTCGCTTGTCCTTTAACTTTTCTATCTTTTGATATTATAGGATTAGTGTTTTCCGTGAAGGAAAATATAAAGATGTTTGAAGTCCCTTAATTTAGGTCGCACTAGAGGTTGCTTTTCGATATTACAGAGTTTGTTGGAGAGCCCAGTTATAAGGAATGGCGTCTTGCAATAAATGATGTCCATAGTTCGCCAGACTGGTGATTGATACTGGCACTATACTGGAATTTATCTCTAGATTTACCCATTGGAGGGACCTCCAAGATTTTATAATTTTTTTTATTGTTATTTCCATTGCTTATAAGGTTTTAAGTAATGAAATTGGTGAAATTTTTCATAACCTTTTCAATGGAGATTGAAATTAAACTTTTTGGTTTCTGATGCAGCAATACTTGCTCGGTCGATAAACATAGATCCTGCTGTAATGCAGCATGTTTCTACTCCTGAAAATCTCAATATCCTATATACAGGCCCGCGAATGGCCCAATTTTTTGCGTGGTATATTCTTCATTTTGAATTCTTCCCATTACTGTTCTTGACAGTTAACAATTGAATTTGTGGCCTTACGTAACATTAGCCCTAGAAAGAATTATTTCCTATGCCTTTGATTTGGTCTTTTCTGGTGTGAACTGAAATTTAGGATTCAAAGATTAAGATAGGATTTGAGCTGTATGTGTTTGCACGCTTTGTGAACATTGTATATTGTCCAATAACAGACAATAAAATAGAAAGCGGGCAACAATCATTGACTATTCTGGGCCATCGCGATTCTCACAAAGAACAGAGTATTTAGTGCTAGAGACGCTCCTAATCTCAGACCAACTATTATGGAAAATAACGTAAAATCTTTGGCCCTGGCTGCACAGAATGGCGTAGATTTTGTGGAATTCGATGTACAGGTGGACTAAGTTTCTGGCATAGGCTATGATGTTTAGGCTTGTTGCCTTCTCGGAACTCGGAGATTTTCTTTGTTTTTAAAATGTTCAAATTTGCTTTTGTCTTCGTGTTGCACAAATTCAAAGGTTGCTTTAAATTTGTTTCAGGTCACTAAGGATGGCCATGCTGTCATTTTCCATGGCGACTATATTATAACAGATGAAAAGGTAATTTCTCTTTTATATTTTTGTTTCTAGTTTCATTCAAAGTGTATTTTGTTCAAAAGTCTGTTGAAATATAATTCCAACTGCGCATTTAATTAAGCTATTTTGGAAAACCACCAGTCCATTCCCCGCACTGCCTTTTGCCAAAAGTTGTTTTTCTCCGGGAGGCTCCGATCACACCGACCAGTTGACGTGTGTCCACAGTACTGTTTCAAAACCATTCATTCCCTGGAAGGTAAAGGTCGGTAAGAAGAGGCCTTCCGATATTCACCACAATCGTTCGATTAAAATGGACAAGGTCAACGGTTGAAGTGCACGCCTTCCGATATTCACCACAACCGTTCGATTAAAATGGGCAAGGTCAACGGTTGAAATGCACCTTATTGCGTGAGGTGAAGTGATTTTTGATCGCCAGTAAATTAATTAATGTTGAAGTACCTTTAATCAGAAAATTAATATATATCGCCATGTTGAGAATTTAATGAAATGTATTGTAGTCATAGAATGTAGGTGAAAACTTTTAATTTTATTATTTTGTTAATTCACGGATGTAAGTTTTTTTTACACGGCACAAAGTCAAACAAAAGGTTATGTTTTGTTTTTATGTTTTTAGTTGTTCATTGTATATGAAATGTAATATGCACAGAAGTGCAAAGAAGGAGAAAACATGGGAGCGTGTGAGTGAAAATGAAAGGGAAATTCGCAGCAGCTAATGAATGTAATTTTTGTTGTTGAAATGCAATCTCCAACAAGGAGAGTGAATGTAAGAGTTTTTTTTATAGCAGTAAATGTAAGTTTTATTTTTACACACAGTAGTGTAAAAATAATTTTTTGGAGTTGAAACAGAGTAAATTTTTCACTGCATCTGAAGCAGTCATGGGGAATCCCTCTGAGAGAGGAAGAAATATGTAACACACAATTTATTAATGAATAGAAAGTTTTTATGTGTGTTGCTGAAACTCTGTTCTTTGGAGAAATTTTTTTTGCTTCCCTGTGTAAAGATCTTGTGAAAACAGAGCATTTTCTCAGTTCAGTCTTCTATTTGAAATTACCAGAAATTTCCAACATAGTATCAAAGCTTGTCCAGACTCTTTGAAGGTGTCAAAGAAGCTGAAGGAAGGATTTTTTGTTGCAGCAACTTCTCCAGCAGAGTGAAGACTCAATCAAAAAAATCCAAGGTATTTCTCAAGCCAGTTATTTAAATACTTGACTGTATTTTGAAGCATAGTTTAGAGTGCAAGAATGGCTCGCTCCAGTACCAGCACCAGCACTAGCATGGGTATCTGTAATTCCCAGCTCCCACAATTTAATGGAAAAAGCTATGACTATTGGGCAATAAGCACCTCCAACATCACTTTTGGTGGTGTTTGAATCTAGGGAGGGTTCCCCTAAATTGAATGAGTGTCGTCCATTAAAGTGATGAGTTGTTTTGCCAAAACACCTTCTGGGACCACCTAGCCCATTAAAGTTGAGCTAGAAATGTGAGGTGGGGCACCTTTGGATGCATTGGGAGGTACTCCAAACTGTCAATATTGTTTGATCGTTAAGATCTCCTTTTCTAATATTTAGGTCGATAGGCCTTCCTTCCTTTGAATGAGCTTTTTCGTCTACTTTTTGTTTCTATGATTGACATGTGTCACACAAACTTTTTTATTTTTTTTAATGGAAACTGAATCTGAAAACAACTCTCGCGGTTGGTTTGGTTTTTCATAACCGAGGACGACGTTTTTGCGGAAACAGTAAGCTTCTTTCCTTTCTGGTAGTTGCTCAGATTGCCGCTATTGAAGTGAAACGGCCCCATTTTCCAGATGCAGTGGCAATTCCAACTGCCGATGCCACCATGATCATATTGAATGGCATTTCAGTGACATCTGCCACGGATATGGCCGAGAAAATTGTAGGTTCCGTTACAGAAATATCCTCTCATCATCTTGAATTTTGAATTGAGATTTCGGTTTAAACTTCTCTGGTTTTTCATTAATTTTTTAATCTCCAAGACTGAAGTTTCTAGTTTTATTTATTTTGTTTTTTATCCTGTCATTACAGATATGTTGGTATGCCTATCTTCTTTTTGACGTTTAAAGGTTTCTGCTTTAATAGACACCAGGAAAAATTCGTATATCTCTAAAATATTTTTCTCTTTTCTAAATTTTGAATTACTGCTCTTTTAAGATTCACCTTAATGTTCATTTAGCTATCATTATATGCCCTGAAAACAATATTACTATTCTTGTTGTTCATTTTTTTCTTAATTACTGGCTTTTATTTGGTCGTTCAAAGTTTTAAGGTTTGTGTTACGGTAGTGTGCTGCTCCGGAAACAAATTTAAATACGATTTTACTTGCATTTCTTAGGTTTGTGTTCCTGTAATCTACCGTTCTAAGGACAAGTTTATGTACGATTTTTATATTGTTATTGCTTTCATTTCTTTTGTGTCATTTTCTTTTATTTCAGCGATATCATTTCCATTTCCAGCATAAATTTATTCGAATATGCATGATAGATTGCAAATTCTTGAATTTATGCAGTATCATATTTCCCCCAAATATATAATTTCTTCTATTCATAGGGACTGCAGAGTTTTGAATTCGAGGGAATCTATGTAATCTGCTTTAAATAGTGCAAGTTCTTGTGCTTAATTTTGAGCTGTGTACTATTTTTATTTATAGTACAGGATCTATTAAAGCTCTTAGGGGCTTTCTTTCGTTTGCTTGTCTTTTAACTTTTCTATCTTTTGATATTATAGGATTAGTTTTTTTCGTGAAAGAAAATATAAAGATGTTTGAAGTCCCTTAATTTAGGTCGCACTAGAGGTTGCTTTTCGATATTACAAAGTTTGTTGGAGAGCCCAGTTATAAGAACTGGTGTCTTGCAATAAATGATGTAATTGTTCGCCAGACTGGTGATTGATACTGGCACTATACTGGAATTTATCTCTAGATTTACCTGTTGGAGGGACCTCCTAGATTTTATAATTTTTTTATTGGTATTTCCATTGCTTATAAGGTTTTAGGTAATGAAATCGGTGAAATTTCTCATAACCTTTTCAATGGAGATTGAAATTAAACTTTTTGGTTTCTGATACAACAATACTTGCTCGGTCGATAAACATAGATCCTGCTGTAATGCAGCAGGTTTCTACTCCTGAAAATCTCAATATCCTATATACAGGCCCGCGAATGGCACAATTTTTGCGTGGTATGTTCTTCATTTTGAATTCTTCCCATTACTATTCTTGACGGTTAACAATTGAATTTGTGGCATTACATACCATTAGCCCTAGAAAGAATTATTTCCTATGCCTTCGATTTGGTCTTTTTTGGTGTGAACGGAAATTTAGGATTCAAAGATTAAGATAGGATTTGAGCTGTATGTGTTTGCACGCTTTGTGAATTTTGTATATTGCCCAATAACAGACAACAAAATAGAAAGCAGGAAACAATCATTGACTATTCTGGGCCATCGCGGTTCTCGCAAGGATAAAGTATTTAGTGCTGGAGATGCTCCTAATCTCAGACCTACTATTATGGAAAATAACGTAAAATCTTTGGCCCTGGCTGTAGATAATGGCGTAGATTTTGTGGAATTCGATGTACAGGTAGACTAAATTTCTGGCATAGGCTATGATGTTTAGGCTTGTTGCCCTTCTCGGAGCTTGGAGATTTGCCTTGTTTTTAAAATGTTCAAACTTGCTTTTGTCTTCGTGTTGCACAAATTCAAAGGTTGCTTTAAATTTGTTTCAGGTCATTAAGGACAGCCATGCTGTCATTTTCCATGGCGACTATATTATAACAGATGACAAGGTAATTTCTCTTTTATATTTTTGTTTCTAGTTTCATTCAAAGTGTATTTTGTTCAAAAGTCTAACGATCCAAAAAGAAATATGGTCTAAACCTAGGGATCAGTGTTGGGGTTCCATTCCTATGTATGTTCATCCATCTAATAGGTATCTAATAGGTTTAGGGACCTTATGGGACTCGGCCAACTATCTTTTTCTTTACAACTAGATCATTCTAACTTTCCTTCTTATGGTCCATGTTTCAGGGATTGCATAACGAAGGCGCATTGGATAACTGGGGTTCAACAGACTTTATTTGTTATTAAACCATTCTAGCTTTTGTGATGATTTGTTGTTTCAGGGATTACACAATGCAAGGCGCATTGGAGACCTCAATCTTGAAGAATATCTTTCCATGGGATTCCAAGCTGATGGGCTGGAGGTAAGAATCTGTGGAGATTCGTGGATGGAATTCAGTTTCTTGTGATATGCAATGTGTGATCATTGCTGCCTCCTTGTTACTTAGATTTTAAGTCCTCTGGTTTTAAAAGCCAATGATGGTAGTATTTGCAAATGGATAGTGATTGTGCAAGACTGCCTGTGTACTCTTAAAGATGCATTCCAGAATGTTCCTGTCTATGTGGGATTTAACATAGAGGTGAAATTTGATGATGAAATTGAGGTTTCTGAAGTCGAACTTCAACGGGTGATTGGTACTGTTCTCAAGGTAGAACGACTGATCTTTTCATTGACTGCATGGCTACAAAAATTCTTTGGGCATCTAATTTATTCTGTTTAATTTATGCTTTTAACTAAATAATCATTTCAGGAAGTGGCAATGTATGGAAAGGACAGAAAAGCTTTCTATTCTAGCTTCCACCCAGATGCAGTGGATTTATTGCGTAAAATGTAGACTAAGCATCTAGTATACACCTTTGATAAGTTTGTTCTTTTCCATTCATTTTAGTTGTGCCCTTAGGTCAGGGGTAAAGTCATAATTTACTTGAACTCTGAGAAAGGTATCACTTAGCCTAGGACACCTCAGGTAAGGGGCAAGGTCATCATTTACTCAAGCTCTGAGAAAGGTATCACTTAACTGAGGATGCCTCAGGTAAGGCCCTTGATTAACTCAGATATAAACCCTTTTGAAAGTAAGGCAAAACGGGTTATGCCTTACTTTCAACAGAAAAGGACCAACTTTTCTAGCTTAGGTAAGGGTCAGCCCTAACTTGAGTAGAGGTTACACCTTAGCTGTGAAGTGTTGGTACTGTTTTTACCTCTGGTCAGTCCTGAGCTTAGCTCAAGGTCCTGGTTCTGAAAGTATGCTTCCACTGATGAGTCTGTTCATGTTCCGATTGTCCCCATATGTGTTGGCTAATCATATCCTAGATTCTTTGATGCCAGGTACTCTTTTTAACAGACGGAGGTACTCATCTTTACAAGGATGAAAGAAAAAAATCGATTGAAAGTGCGGTGGAAATTTGCGTAAAATGTATGTCTTGTTCGAGTTCATTCAATGGTTTCAGTCTCTTGATTTGTTCAAATTTAGTTGTGAAGCTCTGAAGATTACATTCGGTTGAAAGTTAGTTGTGAAGCCCAGTGATTTTCCCTTGCAGGTGGATTGCAAGGAATTGTCAGCGAAGTTAGAGCAATTTTACAGAAATCTGAATTAGTCTCCAAAGTTAAGGATGCCGGATTATGCCTTCTCACTTATGGGGATCTCAAGTGAGTATAATCTCCAATAATATGTTTATCTTGAATTACACGCATATTTGAACCAAAGTAGGTTAAATATTTTGAAACAATTCCCAATTTCTTAATCTAGATCAGTAATATCGAAGAAGAAACATGAATTTAATCAAATTTAGTTAGACAAACACTGAACAAATTTCGTGCCAAATGATTGACCACTCGACTGAAACTTATTTTAATGTGAAGGGGTGTAGAAAATAGCCCTCATTATATTCATGAAATTAGTTTAGGCTTTCTGGTTTTGGCCTAATCCATTCAAAATTTAATTGATGTGGTGGGTGTTCTGCAGTAACTTTGTCAAAGTATTGCAAAAGCAGAAAGAAACTAGCGTTGATGGGGTGATAGTGGATCATGTTCTGGAGATGGTTAGTGTTGTTCGAAGTGCAATGATTTCTCATATCTGCCCAAAAAGTAGAAACCATATGTCTTGTTGGAAAATTCATTACATTTAACATAGAGAATGACCAAAAGAGAAAAACAAGAAAAGTAAACTTAGGTTGGAAAAACTTGTTTAGATGTTGAGAAGATTGTCAAACTCATGACTAAAATCTTTTATGTGTTATTTTTCATTATTAATCTCATGGATAGAATATTTTATGTGTTATTGTGCATTATCATTTTGAGTAAATTGATCTACGATGTACTGTAAACACCTCCAGATATGCTATGCTACCTTCAATGTGAAGCTCAAAGACAATTACATCATCCAAAATTCAATCTTCCAAATCAACGTTCACTTATTATTTTCTAATTATGGAAACCAAAATACAAAATTTTCAATTTAAGAATCCTATCGCCCTCTCTTTGCACCTTTTGGGGCAATTGCTAGTTTTGTACCATGACACCATTGATTTGTACTTGTTGTCTGTCATTGACTTGTTGTGCTATCGATTTCAGCCTATCGATAGACTGAATAAAATCATACTGTTTGTGTTAGATTAATTTTTTTTATTGGACAGGAGATAACATGTGTTGGTGTATCACTCCACTACAATTTAAAGGAAACTTACCTATCACTAAATAATTTGTTTTCTATCAGTAGAAATTTTGTACAGTCACGATTTTGACTGCTAAATTTTTAAAAAATGAATTCGTTGGTTTCTCTAATCGATGTTGTCCTTTCAAGAAAGGAAAATTATCAGGATTGGTATTTAAAAGTTAAAAAAATACACTTATTTTAATGATATTTGGGAAGGAATTTATGAAGGAAAAGGAGACAATGCTCCAAAGCAACTTGAAGAGGAAAAACAACTAGCGATTTGGAAGAGTAAGGAAAAAAAGGCTTTTGCGTTGATTTTTTCTTTAGTAATAGAAGAGCTAAGTAGATATATTATTCAAACTAATATAACATATGAAGCATTAGAAAAATTAAAAGATTTTTATGATTCACATTCATAATTAGAGATGATTAAATTATTATTGAAGTTGCTTAATATGGAGATGAAAGAAAATGATCCATTAAAACTTGCATCTAAAATTAAAGCCATCAATAATGCAATTGGATTGACTAGTGTTAAGGTTAATATACAACTTAATTCCTTTATAAAATCCCTTAACCCTAGTTATTCACACTACTTGGAATCTCTCCAAGCTAGTGGACAATTAAAAGATTTATATTTTGACAAATTAGTAGGAAAATTTGTAGAAAGAGAGAATGATTTTGGAAATAAAGAATAAATACTCAATTCAAATGCTTAAACTTTGTGTCTCTCTAAAAAATATAGAAAATCTCAAGAAGAATGAACGATAAATAATAAGGGTGGCAGAGGTCGGGTAGGAGGAATTATAGAGGAAGGGGGGGGCAAGAATAATCAAGATATAGATATCATAATGATAAACAGCCAAGAAATGTTCCTGATAAAACAACTATCAAATGCTTTAGATGTGGTAAATTTGGATATACTACTACTAATTATAGATTTCCCTAGGAGAAAATTACTGAAATAAAAGAAGAAATGAATGCAAAGAAAGATCAACCACCTCTAGATAAAGGAAAATCATCTGAGAATGCACATCATGTTGTTTCCCATTGTAATTTTAATATGGATGATGTCTTTAGTACCTCTTTTTCTTCATGGAATGATAGTTGGATCTTAGACACGGGTGCCACCTGTTATATGACCAGTAGGAGAGATTTGTTTGAAAATTTCAGTGATACAATTGATGGAGTAGTTTATTTTGCTAATAAACTCAAATTAAATGACCAAGGATTGAATCTGTTTGACTAAATATTCCAAGACTTGAAAATTATATCTTAAATGATGTTCTCTACATTCCATAATTTCAAAGGAATTTATTATCTCTTATACAAATCAGACAACATGGAAATTCAATACACATGTTTGATGGTGCTAACGGTGCTGGACCCGCCAACATGTAAGGGGATCTCCTTGGTAAGAAGTCCCAATTAGACCTCAGACTGTTTGGTGTAGGATTCCTAGTAATGGGTCGTACAATAATGCCTTGACCGCGATTTCGCACAGAGGGAAGTAAGATGTCCCTGTTGGTAGCAAGTGTGTGATAGTTGTAGTAAGTCAAGGAAGGTGCATGAGAGGTTCTAACACACTGGTGGTGAAGTGAATGCACCCCTTGGAAACCTGTAATAGTACGCGGCTTGGAAGGGAACAAACAAGCGAAGATGCATCACAAGATGGAAAGAAAGTTAGCGAGCAATCCAAAGCGATGGTTAACCTAATAACACATTTCAGAAAGATTCATACATACTTATACAAGATAGTCCATACATGCATGTATAAGAAAACAAACACATATATCATTTAGAGTAATCCACGTTGTGCTCTCGACGGTGTTCTTTGACTCTACTCTCTTGAAGGCCATTATACTTATGCTACTGAGAGGCAGATGAAGACATGCGATACCTGGAGACATGGCAACACTCATTGTAAGAAATCTCTCAGTTGAAAACCAAAATGAACTTGAGAACTAACTTGCAACATACATGTGTGACTAATCATGAAGGTTGCGCAATTTCCACCGGGAGGTCGGAGACTGACTGCCAAAACAGCACAAGGCACAGCCCGGGCTGTCAGGAGGCTGAATAACTGCTAAAAATACATAATAAACAGTCCATCCTGACCTGCTGAGGACTGAAACTATGCAATGCACAATTTCAGTCACTAGTGACATGTAACCAGTGAACCGCATTGCATAGTTTCTAGGGCCAGCAGGACACTCCCTCTAAGATTTGTGCAATGCAAGCCTGGAGGTCAAAACTTGGATAGACTTGCACAATTTATGGAGGGAAAGCAGATCCTTCACTTCCAGAAATTCACAGTGCTAGCCGGGAGAGGCACGGTCCAGGCCAAGGCAACTCAATCCAGCTGACGAGTAACTAAAAACATGAGAAGTATGAATGCATGGTGAGATGAGTGAAAATAAGAGTGAATGATCATGCATGTGACAACAGTGAGATGCGAATGAAAACTCAAATGGTGCTTCTACAAGCTAACATGCATCAAAACGATAGGAAGAACTCACTAAAATCAAGAAGACAACATTCATACAAAGTGAAACATAAAAAGCACCAGAACGCAGCGTGAGACATGAAAAGCGGGCTCACCCCAAAACAGTTGAGCTGAATGTGCCGAAGACTCCTAGATGCAATATGGGATGTAAGAGTTGCAAGATCGATGTAAGGAATGAGCTCTGCAGTGTACGATTGATGAGTTTTGATAAAATCAAGGTTGCGACGTGCATGCCACAAATCTAGGGAAAGCGATACTTGGTGGGAGGTTTCTGAAATGATCCTTGCATGTAACCTCCAATTGCTAAAAATAGATCCCTGAAACAAGGGATGCCTTTGCATGCTGCCTTGGGAGGAGTAGCCCATGCATGAAAATTAGTTTTTCTCAGTCCCGGAGGGAACCGATCACTCAACTGCACATGCAATAGACTATTCAGTTGGGAGGAAAGAAATGTGCATTTCTGGGAGGGAGTTGGGTTGGCTACCCAAAGGGATTACATAATTTATGGGCAGAGCAACTAAGTGCTGCCCAAGATTGCACAATTTTTGGGCTGAGCAGTCTTGCACGGAGGAATTGCACAATTTTTCCAGTGAACAGTGACAGGCAGATTTGTGCAATTCTTGAGCCTAGCAGGCTACCAAACAGAGTTGCACAATATGTGGAGGGAAGGATGGTTTCCCTCTAGAATTGTGCAATTTTGTGAGGGCGCTGCTCAACCTGCAGCTGGACCAATACCAATGAAACAACCTGTGAGGGGGATGCAACAAGCTTTGATGGAGAGATTGTCATTCTGTATGAAAATCCCTGAAGCTTGTGTATTTGACAAGGCAAGACATGTTGTTGTGAAAGGTTGGTAGAGAGGCTCCAAAATGAAGCTAAGGCAAAATTTTGGAGGGTGGTTGTAGCCGCTACAACAGATGGAAAAGTGGATATTTGAAGAGAAGATGATAAAGAGACTGTAATGTTTGGTGTGGAAGAAGACAAGCTCTTAAAATTGAAAGGTATGTCATCCATTACATTGAATACTACTCATTTGGTCCACGATATTGATACTTTGTCTTCTAGTTTATTATGGCATGCTAATTTGGTCATATCAATTATGCACATATAAGAACTTTTAGACAACAGGGAATTAAGGGGCTTCCAACAGTTCCAGGAAAACTTACTCCATGTAATGCTTGTGTTTTGGGGAAGCACCATAAAAAGTATTTTCAAAGTCCTATTTATAGAGCTTCAAGAAAATTAGGTCTCATACATTCAAATTTATGTGGACCTATGCCTATTGCAATGACTAATGGCAATAAATATATGTTGATATTCATTGATGATTATAATAAGATGTGTTGGGTCTATCTTCTGAAGGAAAAGTCACAAGTTTTTGATATGTTTAAAAAGTTTCATCTCTTGATTACAAATGAAACTCAACTTAATATATTTTCTTTGAGAACTGATAATGGTGGAGAGCATATTTCACATGCTTTTGAAAATTATTTGCAAGACAATAGAATCAAATATAAAACCACAATTCCTTATAATCCACAACAAAATGGTGTTGCAGAATGAATGATCAAAACATTTCTTTATATGGTAGGATCAATGATATTCTTTAAAAATGTAAGGTTGATGTTTTGGGGAGAAGCAATACTTTGTGCATTGTATATCAGAAATCATTGTTCTTCTTATGTTATTAACAATAAAACCCCATATGAATTGTGGTATAATCATATTCCAGTTGTTCATTATTTCCAAAATTTTGATTCTTAGTGTTATTCTTTAATTCCTAAGCAACAAATAAACAAGTTGAGTGAAAGAAGCATAAAATGTATATTTTTGGGATATTCTATGACTTCTAAGGCATACAGGTTGTATGATGAAGAAAATAAGAAGTTTATTTTGTCAAGAGATGTAGTTTTTCTTGAATCTGATAAAGATACATCCAAAATTGCTTGACAAATTAATCATTTAGAAAAGTTTATGTCTAAGAAATTTTGCTATGAATTTGATAATAATATTCCACATCCTAAAGGGGGGATGCCCATTGTACATTAGTTTGTGGATTTTCCTTCAATAAATTTTCCTCTCAATGATGATAATGATTTCGCTAAAGAAACAACGGATGATAGAAGTGTTTCTGTAGGGATAGAGAGTACTTGTATTCCTGAAGAGTCTACTCCAAAAGATGAGAAAGTTCCTCCACAAGATGTATAACCACTAAGAATATCAACTTGTACAAGAAATTTCCAATAAAATATGGTGAATTTTAGATAGGGAGTTCTTTAGGTAACTATTCTCATGTTTGTGAATATAATTTTTCTTTTGATTTTGAGCCTACTTGTTTTGAAGAAGATGCTAGTTATGATGAATGAAAAGATGCAATGTAGAGGGAGTATGATGCCCTCATAAATAATGGAACTTGGAGATTGGTGGATCCTCTATTGGAATCAAACACATTGGTTGCAAGCGGGTTTATACAACTAAGTATATAGCTGATAGTTCACTTGACAAGTACAAGGCACGACTTGTAGCAAAGGGATATGGACAAAAAAAGGGTATTTATTACACATAAACTTTTGCTCCTATAGCTAAATAGGCACCATTATAACCTTGTTTTCTATTGCAACATAGAAAGGATATAAAATTAATCATATGGGTGTAAAAAAAACATTACTAAATGGAAAATTGAAGGAAGACGTTTACATGTTTCAACCAAAAGGTTTTTCTATCAAAGGTAAAGAACAAAAGGTATGCAATCTAAGAAATTCCTTATATGGTTTGAAAGGAGCACCATGTGCATGGTATAATAAACTAATTGAACATCTTCTTAAGTTAAATTACAATCACTTTGAAATAGATGATGCAAATATTTTTGTTAAGAAGGTTGGAAGAGAAATTTTATATCTAGTTGTCTATGTTGATGATTTGAGGATTATAGGAAACAATTATGACTATCTATCATCCATTAAGAAAGAATCACAAAAGGTTTTTAATATGACAGATTTAGGTTTCCTTCATTATTATATTAGAATTGAAGTTGATAAAAAAACCTCAAAATATTTTTATCTCTTAGAGGAAATATGTTAGAAAGTTATTTTATAAATATAGAATGATGAATAGAAATCATGTTGCTACTTCAATGGAAAAAAATCTGAAACTTCCTTTAGAAGAAGGCAAACCATTTGAATATCCAACAAAGTACATGCAACATGTTGGAAGTTTGATTTATATTTATACTACTTGTCTTGGCATAACCTTTGTTATAGGGATACTTTACAAATATCTGCATCAACCTTATGAAGGTCATTAGGTAGAAGCAAAAAGAATACTTAAATATATAAAAGGAACTCAAACATATGGCATCAAATATTCCAAAGTTTCAGACTTCCATCATACTAGTTATTTAGATTCAAATTTTGATGGTGATAAGGAGCATGGAGTCTCAACTTCTAGTTATCTGATTAATTTTGGATCAACAATTATCAGTTTGAGATGACGAAGACAATATGTTCCTACTGATTCTACAACCAAAGCCAAATATATTGCAACAAATCAAGCTATAAAATAAATAATTTGGCTTCATAAAATACTTGAAGGTTTGCAGGAGAAACAAAAGGCTTCAACTCCTCCATTTGTTGACAATTCTTCTGCAATTCAATTGGCCAAGAATCTTAAATTTCATGATCGAACCAAACATATCAACACTAAGTATCATTTGATTGGACATTATGTTATGCCAAAACAATTCATCTAACACATTTTCCTACTTCATAATGGATTGCAAATATTTTTACCAAAGCGTTAGGACGTGAAAACTTTGAAAAACTTAGATATTTACTCGGCATGTCATATGTTCCTTCTAACTAAGGGGGGGAATATTAACTGATCCTTTGATATTTTGTATGTAATTAGGATGGAGTTAGTTAGGACATTGACTAGTTATTTCCTGTATTTCTACTTATGGAGACATAATTGTCTCCCTCTGATTTTTCTTATATAAATAACATTTCATGATCAATAATAGATCACAAAATACCATCTGCTTTTATCATGAATTTCTCCAGGCTTTTTTAACAGAAAACACTAGAAAATCACCATCCCAACAGAATCGGTCACCTACTTAAACAAGTCCATTTGTTATATAAGAAGATCGAGGTGAGCACAAGTTTAATTTAGCTTAAGTTCGGTATGTGATGTGTAGTAGATTTTCATGCAAGACTCCTCACTCCAGTAATAATCTAGGATCATCATGGATTACCATTGTTGTAGTCAAGAGAGTATTAGATCATTGGACCTCTTCTATAAAAAATTTGTGTAGCTATGGAAGTGTACTAGCATTGTTTACTTTACTTTGGATCCTATGCATTTGATCTAGTGTAGCCAAATTTTCTGGAACTCCATATAAATTGACAGGTACTGCCCTTGGACAACCTTGGGTGGTGGATGGTTCCAAACATGCCCAAGAACCAACATTAACGATACATGTTCAAGCAGCCGATTTGGTTGTTGAAATGGTTGAAAGGTAATTAGTGTCTATGCACCAAATAAGACACAATGTCAATCGTTTAAGCTCATAGCAGAAGTAAATTTCTAATCACTAATGTATGTTTTATCCATGGATGAGTATATTCATTATAATCCATAGGAAGGATTGAATTGAATATTTGAATAGCTAAGCTCCATTTTCTACAATACCATTCTACAGAGCATGATAAGAGAATATGCCAGCATAGAAATACTTTAAGCTCGAGTTTATACAAGGAGCTGAAAAGAGTAAAAATATTGCTTGGCTACCAACACACCTTATTCTATTCTGGATGTCAATAACAAATTCAACTGTAAAGTCAACCATTGATTTTATAGCTAGTGCTCACTCAAATTCATAATCTACTTGAGGATGACAAAATTTTATACAATCACCCACGATGGAGAACACCAAGCTTCAATGGAGTGAATTATGCATTTCCAACATGGCTGTAGAAATCTTGTATATAATCCCGCATGGTCTGTAGAGAAATTTAAATATGTTACCATTGTTGTTGTAGGGAACATTGTCTCCAAGCAATTATATAATGTGTTTTGGCATTTTATGTTGTTATGGGAATGAATCAAGAAATGCACTATAGCAAGGGAATTAATAGTTAATTTATTGAATGTATTGCAATACCAGTAACAAATGTTTGAAAAGGAAGATAAGTTACTTGGCTTATAGCTCGAGGAGCCCGATTGATGACTATTGGCATTGCGATCCAGATTGGTAAAATAATCATAACATGCTTGCAGGTTGTTCCAATGGATTGAGAGGAATGAAATTGGAGGGAAGAATGGTGGATTATATGTGGTCACTAATCCCAATGAATATGATGCAATCAATCCCTGGCCCGACACCCTTCTCCATGTTGTTATTCAAATGGATCCTCCTTGGATCATTTTACAAAGAGACATGGTATTCTAGCTCAAATAACAACTCTTCATCAATAGTTATAGACAATAGATGCTAGAGGAGGAAATTCCCACATTTCCAACAATGATTACATCACGTAGAGAATGTGACCAAACTTATCATTCATGAGATTCAAATCCATGATTACAAGTCTGCAGGAAACACCATGGTGAGGGGTTCCCTGTGATATTATTGGTGGAGATGATAAGTGATGGAGATAGAGTTACCATCCTTGGGGAAAGAAATATCTGGATAGGTCATTGCTCCTTGTTAAGCTACATAGATGGGCTCATCAATGTCACCTGACACTCGACCACAATAACAATTTCAAACAATTTTATGATGAATCTTGATAAGGATTCAATCTCAAATCTACTTTTATACTATGAAAGGTTCATACTCTCCTTTTGATGGCTATCCTGTTAATTTATTTGCAATATTAAATGTTGCAGGTCATGCTCCTAGGACACAACAACAACTATACATAGGACGTTAACTTGGAAGTAAGAGTTTCCTTCAATCAATTTGTGGAAGGGCTCGTGCAATGCATGCATATGCACCTATTAGGTCCTTGGCTTGAGTGCACCCAAAAGGCATGCCCGAGTTGAATTATACTAACTTGGAAATGACATGGGAAGGTTATGCATGAGGGGAGACATGTGATGACATTCCCTCAAGGAAGAATAACTAAGTTGGATTATGCGAAGTGGTGGGACAAGATGACCACATGAAGGCAAGTGCAACCCACCAAATGACATGTGACAGATGGTAGGTTTTGGAAAGGTCGCTTGCATGAAGGAAACCAAGCCTGACATGAAGTAAACCATGAGGACTGTTGTGCATGATGAATGAGTGCATGAAAGAAATAAAAAAAACGAGTGGACATGGCATGGAACAAGCACATCCAACAAGCAATGAAAACTTAATGTGCATGCCAACGCGACTTTGGCATGCCTACACAATAGTATGGTGTTGGGATCCCAATGATGGGCATCACATGTCATGCACACCAAGACACCCAGGAAAGAGGCGCAAACATATATATGAATGAGCAAGCTGAGAGGTTGAATAGGGGTTGGCCCAAAGGGTGTAACCACACCTCCTTGTCTCATATAAATAAAGCGAAGGTCGATCGATTTGGGAGACCAAGAAAATTCATAAGAAAAAGCAAAAAATGAAGAGGAATTCACAAGGTATATGATCATGGTGCAGAAAAGACAACAAATTCATAGAAAAGAGGGTGTAGTGGGGCTTCCCTAGCCAAGATGGGTCATACGAGTTTTTGGGAAAGTGTTTTCTAGGAGCTGTGTTTTGGGGCTAAGTGTGTAGGTTGTTGGACTGGATTAATATTTTATGGGTCTTGGTGAAGGTACAATCCTGGAGATCTCCACGAGTTGGATAAAATTTGATCTTTTGGCAAGTTGTTGGTTTAGCCAATGACTAACTTGGTTGATGTATATTTAAAAATGTGGGAGAAATTGTATATGGAGTTCCCCCTCCCATATAACATAATAAAGGAAGTGAAGTTTGTAGATCTTGTGCATGTTTACTGTTGATGCTTATTTCTATTCATTGTATAGTTATATTGTTGAAGTAAATAACCTGTTAAAAATATAAGTTGAAGGATTGTCTAAGTGTAATGATAAACAAAGGGATATTATGTTGAATGTGCTTGAAAACTTAATTCTGCAAAGTTGATAGTGTCTTCGCTAAGGGACACATGGGATAGAGGCATAGTCCAAAAGAAGGAAGTTGTGTGCCTTACAACGAAAACTTATCGGCACTGCATGCCTATGTTTGTTTGTACAAGGTGAACATTTTTAGGGTCCTGATAGTTGATATCAAAGAAACCATTTCTATGCTTGGGAAGCTAGTTATAGAAGTGAAGAAAGAAAGGATGCGATAACCACTACTGTGACGACTATTGGAAGAATTCTTGTTGAAAACATGTAAGTGGATTGCTCAACAAGATGCAATTTGTGAGAAGATGAAAGATATGGAGGAGATACTTTCTTTGGCATGTATCATTGATATTTTATTTGCACAGAATGATTGTAAGGGACTTGTGTGGGCCGAGGGAATATTGAACCACCTAAGAGAAAAAGTTAGCAAATTAGAGAAGGAAATTGAAGAAACTAAGAAAGAAGTTCTTGGTCATGAATAAGGTAAGTAGAGTCATATCGAGGAATAGGTTAACACTTGTGTTTTTGAAGAAGGAGTTTTGGTAGAGTAGTTTGAAGTTGTTAACTATGAATAAGAGGAAGTTGGTCATGCAACAAAAGGGGTGTTGTGAACTTGCAGTTGAAAGAGGAAGAGCTTAGTGGGTTAAAGCCTACCAAAGTTGAACTATATTTCAACCATTGATGGAGGATGGAGGCACTCTCTTAGAGAGACCTCATGCCAATGAATAAAGTCATGTGATGACTTCTATTATGAAGGAAGAAGTGGGATCATTCATGGAAATACCCTATGCAGAATCATATGACAAGAGCTATGTGATAACTCCCTTTGTGTTGAGTGAGGAGTTTGTGTTCATTGATGACGAAAATGACTTTCCTTTGGAAGGTTGAGGTAGTTTATTGTTCCTTTATGTGAAAAAGGAAATTGATATATGAAAATTTTGTTTGGGAATCATTTCAACTCACGATGAATGGTGAAACTACCTGAGACAAGGGAAGTGGATGAGATTTTCGTGCAATGGATGAGTCAAGTATGGTTAAGTGAATATTTGACAAAGTGTCCGGCATAGCTCATGGATGAAGGTTGTTTAGGTGGGTTCACTTGAAGTGGAGGGACATGAAAACAAAGAAGGAATGAGTTCAGAGAAAGTTGGGTAAATTTCTTCATTGAAGTCTTGTTCTTGCCAAGAGAAAATATTTGTGGACCTTTAATGGGGGAAACCTCGATGAAGGAAGGGAACTGTGATGATAATATGACCAAAGTGATTCATGCAATGAATAAAGTTGACTTGCGTGACAAGTGAGGACAACTGAGGCTTCCCACCAGACCGAAGTTGAGGATGCATTGAACATCTAGCATTGTGTAGGGGCATTAAGTAGAGTATCTTATGGAAGTATGTCATATAGGGACATCAATCAGAAGAGCCACATGACGATGCCATGAAGGTTAGCTATGCTGGTGTCATGTGAAGAAGTTATGTAGAATGGCCATGTGGGGATTTTGTGAGAATGTGATATGAGGAACTCGAAGCAGGAAATCATGAAACAAAACCAACGTCATTCATTCAAATGAAGGAGACATGGAAAACCTGTGGGGGAATTCATGTGAAAAAGGGTTGGGGAAACTTGCGATGGTGTTTGTTCACCAAACAAGTGCACTTACCTAAGTGATGATCCACAAATGTTGATGGTTTGAAGGAGCCTATGGTGTTGATAGCTTGAAGAAGCTTGAGATGTAGATGACTTGGAGGAAGTTGTGACTAGTGAGAACTTCATGATGTGGTGGTCTTGGAGTATCTAGTTTATTGCAAAGCTGGGCTAGAGGTGAGGCATCTTGATGTTGTATGATGGTTGCAGTGATGAAGGAAGCCTTGATGGAAACACTTAGGTGTGGGATGAGTCTGATGATATTTAGCCATTTCAAGATGAGTTGGGATGATTGACCCTTCCATGTTCTTGAGAGTATATGTAGGCTATTGTTCTATGATCGAGATCAGCCCATAGATGAGATGATGAGGAAAGTATAGACTTTCCCCCTTGATAGAGATGATGAGAAACATATGTTAGGTCCCTATACTACTAGTGTAACCCCTATTGTTATTAGTAAAACCCCCTTATTATATTGTTGTGGCCATGTAGTCCCCATATTGTCATTATTATGCCCCATAGAAGCCCACTATTGTTATTATTGTGCCCTTACATTATTATTGTTATGTCAGCTTTGATTATATTATGACCCCTTAGACTCCTACATATAGAAGGAGGTCTTGTCATTTGTATCATCCAAGAATTGTTCATTTGTGTAATGTAAAGGAGGTTGCCCCCTCGAAGAGGCTTATTTATAAGGTATTTATCTATCTTTTCTATCCTTTTGTAAGCTCGTTTCATAGCATTTGGTATCAAAGCTTTGGATTCTAAGGTTTTGTTGCTCCAAACAAGTCATCATGGAATTTGTGCTATAACTTTTTTCTACGATGTTTCAAAAGACAAAAAAAAAACCCATTTGAGAAGAATTTGTGCTAGACCTGGGGTCCAAATTTTAGATCTTGTCGTGCTATATTGTAGGAGATATGATCTCAGGAAGTTAGGGTTTTTGCAAGCTCCACAATTTTTTCTACGAAGTTTCAGAGGCTAAAAATGAAACCCATTTGAAACAAAATCGGTCTGAACCTTGGGTCAGAATTTCAGATCTTGGTTCACTATATTTTTTGATATATGATATGAGCAAATTATGGTTTTGGAAGACTCCTGAATTACATCCTAAATAGGTGACCTTGGGAAAATAGTCATAACTTTCTCTCTGGGCATCAGATTGAAATTTTGTAAGAAGTTACAGAAAGAGGATATACTATAGTTTTCTGTTTATATTTTTTAGATTTGAAGGTCAAAACAGTGACACGTGGCACTTCATACAAGTTCTCTCTTATGAAAAGGTATATAATTAGGTCATCCTGGGAGATTGTGCATAACTCTTTCTTGGAGAATCCAATTTCTATTAGACTAGTGGCATTGGAGAAAGGATGCAGAGGACTATTGCAAGGCGTGATTTCAGAACTAGAAAACCCAAAATTACAGAGTTACAGTCATTTCAAGTTTGAGCTCCTAAAATCAAGAAAAGGCAATATGAGGAAGTTTGATGGCAAGGATTCAATAAATTAGATACTACAAATGGAACAATATTTTGATCTACATGAGGTGAAATTGATACAAAAGGTACGTATTGCATCTTCATATTTAGAACCAGATCAGTTTTTATGGTATAAAGGGCTATGTTATCGTAAAGAACTTGTCACTTGGTCAATTTTCACGGAAGAAATGATAGCACATTATGAGGATACAAAGAGTAACACCTTCGTTATCTAATTGATAAATCTCAAACAAAAGGGTTTAATGGTAGAGCACATTGAGTATTTCAAAAAATTGAATATAAGGGTAAATGATATTCTAGAGAAGAAAAGGATTGATTTCTTTATAGGGACTTTAAAGGATAACATTCAACATGAGGTTTGTCTTTGGGAACCTGATTCATTGGAGAAGGCATTCAAGTTGGCAAGAAAAAATGAAAGCGAAATTATGGAAACAAGGAATCCTACCACTCACAACTATAAGTATGGAAGTGTTTTTTCTTCTAGCCTTCCACAACCTACAAGGTTTATGTGACAACAATTGGAAGAAAAAAGAGAAAAGAGGCTTTGTTACATTTGTGATAGAAAATACACTAAAGGTCATAAGTGTGCTGAGAAGAAATTATTTTACATAGATTGTGAAGAGGAGGAAGAAATGGATAAAGAAACATCAAAAGAAGAGGATATACACCAGGAACCAACCCCAGAGAAAGTTGAAATGAATTCGAACATATCTTGTAAAGCATTGGAAAGAATTACCAATCCTCAAACTCTCAAGATAGAATGACATATCAAGAATAAAAAGGTTCAAGAAGTGAAATATCACATCGAGAATGAAGAAATGAATCCGACCATAACTTGTAATGCATTGGCCAGAATTACCACTCATCAAACTATTAAGATAGAAGGACATATCAAGAGGAAAAAGGTAATAATGTTGATTGATTCAGGCAGTACGCATAATTTTATTCATTGTAAGATAGCCAAGGAATTGAAATGCTTCCTATATCTAGTACCAGAGTGTCAAGTGATGGTTGCAAGTGGAGGAACCATAAATTTCTATGGAAAGTGCCATAATATCAATTTATCCATGGGAGAGTATGTATTAAGTAGCCCAATGCTTTCCATTCCAGTGGGTGTTGTTGATGTTGTACTAGGAGTTTAATGGCTACAATCCCTGGGTACAGTAGCTTTTAATTTTCAAGAAATTTTCATGAAATTTTCTTCGGAAGGAGAGGAAGTTGAATTAAGGGGTATCACAGGGAAACCAGGAAAGATAATCAGCTCTAACGGACTGACAAAGCTTCTAAAGAAAGAAAACTGAGGCGTAATTGCACAATTTTGTTCGCTAGAGGTTCCCACATTGAAATCATCTATTTCTCCATATCTCCAAAAATCCTTAGACAATCATTCCAAGGTATTGGAGACTCCCAAAGGCCTCCCACCTATTCATGATCATGATCATTCTATTCATTTCATTCTAGGAACTGTTCCTCCAAACATCAGGCCTTATAGATATCCCTATGCCCAAAAAAGTGAAATTGAACGTATGGTTGCCGAAATACTAGAGGCTAGTATAATTCAACCTAATCAAAGTTATTTCTCTACTCCAGTAGTATTGATGCACAAGAAGGATTATAGGAAGCTTAACAAGCTCACTATTAAAGATAAATTTCCCATTCCTGTCATTGATGAATTGTTGGATGAATTGCATGGATCAATTTACTTCACCAAGTTGGATCTTCGTTCACGATATCATCAAATCAGAATGAACACTGAAGACATTTTGAAAACAACATTTAGAACTCATGAGGATCATTATGAATTTTTAGTCATGCCTTTTGGCCTTAGCAATGCACCTTCTACATTTCAAGGTTTGGTGAATTCCATTTTCAAACCCTTCCTTAGAAAATTTGTGCTAGTATTTTTTGATGATATACTAATCTACAGCAAGTCTTGGAAGGATCATGTTCAACAAGTTGACATGGTGCTCAAACCATTGGAGGAGAAACAATTATATGCAAAAAGTTCCAAATGTTTCTTTGGAGTACAAGAGGTGGAATATCTGGGTCATATTGTATCTCATGAAGGCGTTAAGGTAGACCCTAGCAAAGTTAAAGCCATTAAGGAATGAAAAATCCCCACATCCATAAAGCATCTGTAAGGATTTCTCAGTTTGACAGAGTATTATCTCAAGTTTGTTAAGAATTATGGGAGAATAGCAGCACCTATAGCAACATTATTGAAGAAATATGCATTTTCATGGAGTCCAGAAGCAACAAAGGCCTTCGAACATCTTAAAGAGGCAATGTGCCAAGCATCGGTCTTAGCTATGCCGAACTTCACAAAAACCTTTATTATGGAATATGATGCTTCAGGAAATGGAATTGGTGTTGTTTTAATGCAAGATGAAAGACCCATTGCTTTTGAAAGTTTTCTAATCAAAGGAAAGTATTTACACAAAGCCTTTTATGAGAAGGAAATGTTGGCAATACTACATGCACTTAAGAAATGGCGACCCTACCTAATGGGAAGACACTTCAAGGTAAAAACATATCATGATAGTCTTAAATACTTTTTAGAACAAATATTATCCTGTGAAGAGAAACAAAAATGGGTCACAAAGATGTTGGGTTATGAATTTGAAATCATCTACAAAAAAGGGAAGCAAAATGCTGTGGCAGATGCACTCTCAAGAAAGGATGAGGATGTGGAAACATTGTTTTATGTTATTTCTATTATCCAACCAGATTGGATAAACGAAGAAAGGGATGAATGGAAGAAGGACGAAGAAGTGTGGCCACTCATTCAAAATTTGCAGAAGATCCCAATTCAAACAAGATTTCCAGAACTTGATGAGGAAGGAAAAATCATACTGGAGCTTGGAGCAGTCATAGAAACAAGAACCTGAAAGCTATGAAATCGATCAATTTCAGAGTATCTCATCAAGTGGAAGAACTTTCCTGCTAAAGATTTCACATGGGAGGACAAGAATTTTATACAGAAGCATCAAGAACTACTCAAGCATTGAGGACAACACTTTTTGAACGAGAGGGGCATGTTAGGACCCTATACTACTAGTGTAACCCCTATTGTTCTTAGTACAACCCCCTTATTATATCATTGTGCCCATGTAGTCCCCATATTGTTATTATTATGACACCTTAGACTCCTATATATAGAAGGAGGTCTTGTCATTTGTATAATCCAAGAATTATCCATTTGTGTAATGTAAAGGAGGTTGCCCCCTCGAAGAGGCTTATTTCTAAGGCATTTATCTATCTTTTCTATCTTTTTGTGAGCTGGTTTCATAACAACATATCTGAGATGAGATGAAGTTTTCTTCATGGACCAAGATATGAGTTGGATAAGTTATACATGATTATGGAAGGATTTATTGATGGAAATTGTTCATGTAACAAAGTTTTGGAGAAATAAGAGAGGCAGGCATGATGTGATTCATTGTAATGGGTTACATGTATGACAATTGGATTGATCACCCAACTAGTTCAAGTCATGGGGGAACTTGAGTGTCTGGAGTCATGTTGGATTTGAGTTGGAGTATTGCAGCAAGAGTTCATAGGATGATGAGACGTGACAAGTCAGAATGTTGTGTGTTTCAATTGATTCTTTGCAGCCAAGTTGGAGACCTTTCATAGATGAGGAAGTGTTAAAGATTGTGATTGTGTTATGGCTGGTAACCATGAGAATTGAGTGATATTTCCTACATGAAGTCTTGCGAAAGAAAGAGGATTTGTGAGCCTTGAAGAAGGTTCATGTGAAGTTGAAGAGTTCATGAAGCAAGAGCTTGAGCAAGAATTGAGTGTAGCTGGGAGTTGATGGCCTTTTGGTAGTTAGACTTGGAAAATAAGTTTTTTGAGTGGAGTTTTTGTCGAGGACGACAATTTATTTAGAGCGGAGGAGGATGTTAGACCCTTGGCTTAAGAGTGCCCAAGATGTGCACGCGAGTTAGCTTAGACCAGCTTCGTGACAAAATGAGTGAGTCACGGATGAGGGGCGACATGCGACAATGTATTCATAAGGAAGAATAAATGAGTTGGATTGGGTGAGGTGGTGGGACTAGATGCTTGCACAAAGCCAAGTGTGCCCCACCAAATGAGATGTGAAAGATGATGAGTTCACACAAGGTCACTTGAACCAATGTAGGCATTGCTGCCATGAAGTAGACCATGAGGATGTGTTATGCACAATGAATGAGTGCACATATGGGATGAACGAATGAGTGGATGTGGCATGGAACAAATGCATGGAATAGGAAGCATGAACTTAATGTGCACGCCAAGGCTCTCCGGGTGCACCTGCAAGTTGGCGGGGCTTCAAGCACCCAACAATGGGTCTCGAGTGCCATTCATGCTAAGTGCTCAGGTAAGGGGGTACTCATGCACAAGAATGAGTCGTTTAAGTGGTTATAAAGGAGTGTGTTGAAGGGGTGAAACCACACCCCCTTGCCGTATATAAATAAAATAAAGGTTGAATGATTTTGGAGACCAAGTGAACCCATAAGTCAAAGCACATAAGAAAGAGGAACTCACAATGAACAAAATCATAGTGCAAAGTAGATAACAAAGTCATAGAAAAGAGGGGGTTATGGGGTTTGCTTAGCCAAGATGGGTTGCCCGAGTTTCTGGGCAAGTGTTTTCTTAGGAAGTAGGTGTTGGCATTGGATCTACAGGTTGTTTGAATAAATTAATTTTATGTGGGTCTTGGTCAAGGTTCACGCCTAGAGTTTTGCATGAGTTGGATACAAGTTTGCGTTCTGGCATGGTGTTGGTTTAGCCAACGATTGACCTGGGTGTTGTATATTTAAAATTGTGGGGAGAATTTATACAATGATCCACTACAAGGAAAATACCTTATAGCAAAGGTTATAATGGAGGTTTTTAGTGTTATAAAAATGGAAAATGTTTTCAAAAAAACCTTCACTACAATATCTGTTTGTGGCAGCAGATGTTTTCTTAATGAAGGCCTGAGGTTTTAGCGGATGTTTTCTTAGCAATGCACTTATTAGAAAAATCACACTAGTGTGCTACTATTATAAAAGCATTGATTTTGAAAATATAATAGAATCTTCGGGACTAGAAAAAAATGTTTCAGGATCACCAATGTGTTAGATTTATAAAAACAATGGTGCTTTAATAATAAAAATTCATCAGTTTGTGCAATCTATGATACCATGCATTGAGGCTTTGAATGCAAACAACACTAGTGCCTAAAATATATACCACCCTAGTGCTTATGTCTTCCAAAAATTCCCCGAGTAATATTTTTGAGGAAGTGCACTAGGGTAGGCAAAGAACAATTGTAGACCCGTTGCTTTTATCTTCTCCAATGCAACACATAGTTATCTGTAACAATGCACCAGTGTTGATGAGTTGTATTAACAACACCAATGCTTTAAAAGCATAACACCCCGATGCTTATGTGTTTACAGAAGCCCCGACGCTGTACTTTTCAGAAAAGGCACCGAGGTAGGAAACAAATCTTGCATTAGTAGTGCTTTTACATAATCTAACACACCAATGTGTTAAAGGTAATGATTTATCGATACATTAAAGGTGAATCACACCAGTGCATGAAATGTATATATTTCCAGCGCATATTTATTTTACAAATGCACTAGGATACCATTTTTTGTTATTTTAAATATCATTGTTGAAAAATTCGTATTCAGAGTAGTGCACAATAATATATGATGTCCTAGTATCCATTCTCTCCTTTTTAGAAACATCAAGTTGTGACAGTGCAGCTATTGTGGCTTTTTAAATCTGTTATTCATTGAAAAATTAACATACATATTATAGAAATATTCGTTTAAATTAAATTATGGATTAATGCATTTGTATATGATGTTTGGATTAATTTTTTATATCATCATATTTCACATCTCTTCAATATAATATTTAATCATCCATACATTTAGTGAGTGGTGTAACATTTCACAATGACATTGAACAATGCAATGCAATAAATTAAAATATATTTTATTATATATGAATAAGAGGCTCTTTGCAATATAAAATGGGATACTTATTGGTAATCCTTCGTCTTTCAATTGGGACACTATGTCCATTACATTAAACAAAATGTTTTATTTTCATAGACAATTATTTCAAAACATACAACAACATCATGCATTGATATTTAAATAAGTCATCATTATTCATTGGAACAGTTGTTAGTGCTCGAGCTACTTCCATGACTTGGTTTATTTCGATGAATGTTTTTTTGATTGCATCGATTGTTTTCATCTTCTTCAAGTTTCATTTGTAAACATAAAAATAAAGTGTAATGAGTGTATCTACATAGGTGAGAATAATGAAATTGAAATAAATAATATAAATAAATGTAAATCGAAAAGCAATGTACCATAGAAATAAGTAAGTCTTCAATTATACACATTCTTTCAAAGCTAAATCTCATGCTTTCTTTCAGCAGGTCTTCTATTGGTGTAGTTCCATATGTTGTTTCCTACAATTTCTATACCCCATAATAAATCATCAATTTAATACAAAGGATTTTTTGGTACTATTAATTATAAATTCAGAGAATTAAAACAAAATAAATACTTACAAATTCCACAATTAGTTTTTGTTATGCCAACATATACTCACAACCCATATTGAACCCATTGTCAATTAATTCCTTTGATGGCTTTTCTTTGTATCTTAACACCTATTTGAATACATTTAAGGATGGTTGTTGTAAAGAAACCTAAAATATGCAATAATGAAATTATAAGTTGTTATAAAGATATATTAACAATTACTCACAAACTTTGACATCAACCCTTTTCTTCCTTGTCGTCCTAATTTATGTGTTGAATGAGTTCCATTTCATTTTCTTTTATGCAAGAAAATTCTTGAAAATTAATATTTAATGCTAAATTATTTTTTTATATATACCTAATAGAAAATGTTGATGGTTACATACATTTGAATTACGTTGGCATTAAGATGATTCTTCATGTGATACAATTATGTCCATTTCTTTAACCATCTTGTTGTACACTTTTTTAGACAATCCCACTGGCATGTTTAAGATATCACCTTGTTGATCCTTTGGGATTTTCATAATCTTCCTGAAAAAGTAATAAACTATTTTTATTTTAATATATGAAAATTAAATATAAGAAAATTGATATTAATAAATGAATGCTTTACAGTAATATATACATATAATTATAAAAAAGCATTTTAATTAGGAATGTTATTTTTTGAATGATTATTTTCTATTTTTGTATGTTTTTTCTATTGTAAATCTCATAGGTCTCATTGACCATTGCTCTGGAAATGGTTCCTTTCGTTTATATATAACTTGGTTCTTGGAATCATTGGATTTATTTATGTATTGAAAGTGGAAAGTGCATCTATACATTCATTCCACTTATTCCTTATAGTTTGGTAGAGTATTTTCCCCCTTTCCTTAACCTCTAGCACCACTTTAAATGAGCTAAGAACCAATTCATAATTATTCACATTTTCTATAATTTTTTTCTTAAAACAACATTCTTTTCCTTTGTTGTTGGTCCCTATAGAACATTAAACATATGTGAATTAATAGGTTGTTTGAAACATGTTATATAGTATTCTTAAGTATAATATTAATGAAAATAAAATAAAAAGTCATATTCAATAGCATTTTTTCATTCACTCGATTCATCCTTCTGCAATTTTTCTATCATGGTTTTATGTCAATTTTCCACACTTAGATAAAAAAGAATTATTCCGAGCTTCCTTATTTTGTGGCTTCGCATGACACACACTAACCAACACATATTATTTAAAATTACATATAGTTAAAACATATTAATTTTGTAAATAATTTACAAAGAACTTACATTTTTTTCTTTTCTGGATGTGCATTCATCGTGATTATTAATATTTTTGTTACTTGACAACTTCTCAAACATTTTTTTAATCAATATACAATTTATACCATTCAATACAGAAGCAAGTAAATATATTTTATAAATAAATCACATAATTTTTGGCCAAAAGTAGTCTCGTAACTAGTGCACTTATGTGTATAGACACACTGGTGCATTTAATTTAGTAAACGCATTATGGCGTTTAATTATTGAGCACTAAAAATGAGAATTATTATTATTTTTAATGAATTTAAATTATGGTAGTAGGATATGTAATGATAAAAGCACCGCCATCACAGTAAAAAATAAAAAACATAAAAAATTAAACACAATTATTTTGCACTTATTGGTGGTATTAGGCAGAGGAACATTTTTTTTCATATTACACAAGCCACACTGATAAACAAAATCCCTTTTTAAAAAACCTGACATGGTCGAGAGGTTTTGGATCTGATTCAATAGGTAGTCTCCCTAATTTACATGCCAAACATCTTATATATAGTAACACAAATCCATTGAATCTAAAATTGCTAAAATGAAAAGCCCTAATTGTGAAGTGGTAGAGGGAGTTAAACCCTAAGGTGAAATTTTGCAGTCATGTAAACAAGAAGAAGCAAGGGTTTAAGTTAAGTATTGTTTTTTTGATTTTTTTTAATTAAATCTAAATAGGAACATATTGTAAAAAAAAATATTTTCAAAATCAATAGTAATTTTTTTACTATGCATGATTTTTATTTTTTTCTAAATTTTAGTTAAATCTAACAGAAATTGTAAATTTTTTTGTTTGTAAAATGAGCTACTATGCAGGTTTTTGAGTGAATAACCATACCTTTCAAATTATGATCTTCTAAATAGTTTTGTTGTTTCAAAGCAGTCTACTATTCCACAATGCTCCTAGTATGTCTCTCTTGCAAATCTCTCCCTTGAAATTTTCAAGAAAATAATGAAGTAGTGAATAAGTTCTTACTATTTATAATACTTTATGAAATTAGATTTCAAAAAATAAATTACTTCTCATTTCTCAATTTCAAAAAAAATAAAATGATATCTTTTTTTTTCATTTTCTTGAAACGTTGGTGTGCTTCATAGTCAAACGTATCGGTGCATTTAAGAGTAACACACATTGATTAAGATAACTTATCGATGCGCTAAATATTTTTAACACTCGAATATGATAGAATTCCTTTCTTTATTTTTCAAATCCCAAAAACCAATGCAATTATTATTTTAATGCATTGGTGTGGTTATTATTTAACTCGTTAGGGTACGTATTATTTAAATGCATTAGTGTAGTTAGTTTTACAAGAGCACCGACATGATTTAAAATGTATTCGAAGTTTTATTTTCACATTAAATGACATTTTCATCACAAATTTTCCTTTAGGATGCATATACATGAGTTACAGTAGTTCACACTATACATTTTCTGCTTAAAGTCGCCTTATTCTTGAGAAATGGTTTGAAAACTATATTAAAATTTAGAATGTGGTTATATGGTTCTCGAAAATAATTTTAGGTATGTACGTAAAAATATATTGTTGATTTTTCTCAAATCCGGGGAGAAAATATCATAATATGAAATGGCCAATTCTTAAAATTCCAACTCGTTCCATATTGCTCAAAGTCCTTTGCGGAATTCCATCTTTCCATCTAATGTAAATTTAAATTTTATTTATATTTCGATTATATAATTGATTTTTTTATCCATGTCAATTCAAATAAAAATGTATCCGAATTTGGAAGATTCTGAATTATAATCTAGTTTAGATGCAAAAAATATTCAACGAATTCAAAAACATCAGAAGCTCTTACCAGGAGCAGCATACACATGCAGTTGGTAAATGAAAATGGACAACCGTTTTACCTTACCAATTGTAACATTCCATCTTCCAGTCACAATCCTAGGTCAACGATGATAATGATTCTTTGGTATAATGTAATTTCAATAAACCAATGCACTGTTCTTACTAATATAATTGATGTACTAATGCTCAATATTTTTTGAAATTAGGATTCTAGTGATGATGAGCGACCCACCTACCATCTTCTGGTGCACCCCACTACAATGTCAAATCAAGAAAATGATGCATTAAGATCCAAACTCAGAGATGAAGCATACCAAGAATGGTTGAATCAACCACCTATTCAATTTCCACTACGTCCCAATTCACTAATTAGGAGTGACTACAACAATAGTAGTTCTTCATCAGAACATGGCAATGGAGCCAATCAAATATAGGTCGGTATAGATGATTAATTATGGGATATGATGGCCATGGAGACAATTTTGTTAGATGCATTCCAAAATGATGAGCTAGGGGGATGCTCCTATCTCTAATATCTTTTCTAAAATCCTGAAACTTGCTTCGATCACCCCTCTCTGGACCTCGAGGCTAGTCAAATTGTACCTAGTTGGGGACAATGATGTTACTGTACAACTTGAACACAAAGTTTGGCATGTGAAATGCACATTTCTTGACGATATTGAGGTAATTTACCATGATCAGGTCCCTTATATTTTGAGAAAAATTGTCACACAATCAACATTAAAAATGGTCAATTTTATGAATGTTAAATATTGGCATTATACATTTATATTGGCCATCAACTACAGGTTATTCAAAGATAAGGTTCTTCTGAGTGATAATGTCTTATCTAGTAGCTACGAAGAGCCAAAGAAATTGTTGAAAATTTTGGGTGTTGAGTACGTATAATATCATGCATGTATAAATGATTGTATTCCATATAGAGGAGAATATATAGACAAAGAGATATGTATGAAATGTGGGCATGATAGGTACCTTGAATAAAAAACAGAGAGTAAATCACATGGTCCTCCTCACTTGATATAAGGCACATGCCTATAATCCAAAGGATTCAAAGGCTCTTTCATTGCAAAGAATTAACTATGTTGCAAGGATTTCATGCCTCACACATACGTGAGTCGAGAGTTATGTGAATCCCAACAGATTCAATAGACATTGAGCATATAGAGGATATGTAATAGCCATGGGCTAAAGTTCATGTAATAAAGTTTAATAAAGGAAAAATAAGAGAAAATTCATGGGATTCATATTCAAAGTTGAATGTCATGAAAACAATATAGTGGGCATCACTATTGGTTTAGGCACTAGCAAAGGAAAAGAGAAACTAATTCGCATTTATTTATGAAAATAAAGGAAAATAGGAGAAAAAGAAGGTGAAGAGACACATATTTACATGATGAGGAAATTAGAAGGAAAATGAAGGGAAATGAAGAAAATAGAGAAATCAATGATGAAAAGGCACCAAAGAACCCATTCACAACTTTTGTCAATTTTAAGCTTGGGTAAAGTGAGAAAGACGGATAGAGCTCCAAGCGGAGAAAGAAAGTAAGAAAGCAAGTAAAATTAGGGAAAATAAAAGCAAAGGATAGCCAAGGAAAGTGAAGGAATCTAAGGAGAATTTTAGGTCAACAAATTTAGTAGGAAGATTTTGTAAGTAACAAGTTGCATGTGTGATTTGCTAGCTGAGGAGACAATGCATGGTACATGCATTTTTTTATTTGGCTAATTTTCTATCACTAACATGGGTTTTGTTGGGTTTGATAGTGGTTTCAGCCTTGCCTTTCCATTTCTTGGATAGCTATAGTGTGATGGGATTCATTTCTTGGTTTAGCTTTAGATTGTCGAAAATTTTTGGAACTAGGTGAGGTGGTCTCAAAAAAATTCCCAAGGGTTGGGGTTGGAGATAGTTTTCTTTAGGAAGCCCTCAACATGTGGGTGGAGACATTAAATTCATTAAAGTATGGTGAAGAAATTATGAGGCATCCAAGCTCAGCTTGGTTTTGTGACCTTGGGTTTAGTTTAGGCGAGATCACAATAGGTTGAGGGTGGATGTGGTTTAACCTTTGGAGTCCCTAGTTCATTATATATTGATTTATCCCATGATATTCCACATTCATGCTTAGAATATGGCATGGGGGTGATTCACTGAAAGAAATATTTGATTTAGCTCAATTTAAGGTTGAATGGTACATACAAGTCCCTAAATTGGTTGGATTTTGTGTATGTTAATATGAGCTATTATTTTAATGTAATTAATGAGAAAATTTCCTTGTTACTATGATGATTTTATGGAATATTTTCCATGGTTTATATTCTAGTTATATTTGGTTATAAGAATGGTTCTATGATGTAATTTAGTGATGACTCTTGTTATCCTTTGATAAGTTATCAAATGGTTGGCGAATGCATGGACTAACTACTGTTTTTGCAACTACTTGAGATGTAGCTTACATGTTTACCATATGTTTAACGAAATGCCTAGTGTGTTGTAGGTAGTCTAGGTCAAGTTCTAGTTGCAAGTTTGAATGTTTTCCTTTGTTTTCACATAAATTATGATTATGGAAAGTTATGGGAAATTTTGGGTAGTGGCATGGAGGCTAGCTTGAAAAAGTCGCACAGGTCCCGAAACCACATGCTCAAAATTGAAGAGTTTAGGACATAACCACATGGAAGAGAGCATATGCATGCATTTGAAGGCATATAACCACACTCTTTCCTTGTTATGCATGCAATTGGGGTGTTAGGTCAACGAAAATGGTGTCCGACTCAAGTATTTACCAATTGGGATGGTTTTCAGCATTCTGAGTTGTATGTGATCTCTAAGGGTTGTTAGTAAAGTTGTTGCATTTTCGACCCCACTTCCATAACTGAAACTTGGAGGTCGGGTCATGTCATAGTAACACTCCACTTCACATTTACTCAAAGAGCTTGTAAAAGTGAGTAAATGTGAGGAGGGGCGTGTTACAGAATACATGGCCCAAAAAATTCAAGGATGAAGTATGACATGTACAACTCAACATAGGCATGGATGGTGCCAATCCATATTCCCTCCAAAAAACCAACTATTCTATTTGGCCTGTAGTAGTTATCAATAACAATATAACTCCATGGTTTTCCATGAAGAATGAACATCTTATGTTGGCTCTCATAGTCACTCGTAAAAGACAAGTGAAGAATATGGATGTCTAATTACAACCATTGGTAGATGAATTGAAGGAATAATGGGAAGGGATACTTGTATTCAATGTATCATGTCTCATTGCAATAGAGAGGAGTTTTATGTTTTATGTCATATGTGCTTACACCATACATGATTATTGAGGATTAGTAATTTTCTCTAGTAAATTACATTTTTATTGATTTGTTTATATACATGACACTATTTTTCACATATTAATTTAATTCGCTACGATTTTTTTGATCTTCATGATCTCTAATGTGCCATGCATATAATCATTTCCCAGGTCTTGTAACAAAAGGGTATCATGGATGTAAATGTTATAGACCTTCTCTAAAGGCTAGGTGGTTCAACCACCTATGAAATCCAGTGTATGATTACTCCAAGGCATTCCTCTCAGAAGAATGCCCTTACAAAAGAGAAACATCCATTTTAATGATAAACCAAAGAGAACCCAAATGCTTGCAATAATGACACCAGCTGAATGGATTAGAGCATATGAGAGAGAGAAGGAGAAGGAGATTACAAAAATGTTCAATTCAAATGGGGAGCCTATGTTTGATGATCCAATATTCTTCAACACCTACATTGGGAAATTTCCCATTGGGATAGAAAGGAAATCTATCTTTTAGATATCCCATATTGGAAGAATCTTAAGATTGCCCACTTACTAGATCCCATGCAAATATTTAAAAATGTTTCACATTATTTATGGAGGCACATATCATAAAAATAAAATGACACATTGACTATTAGGAGAGACCTTATTTCTTCAAAAAATAAAAGGAAACATTGGGAAAGACAAGAAAGTAGAGGAGAGATTTCTCCCTCTTAGTTTCTCATAGAAGTTGATGCCCCATGGATTTTAAAGAAAGACGATCTTTCTTTAGCAAAGGAAGTTATAATTGGTGTAAGGGTTCCTTCTATATATGGGTCTTAACTACGACACTGCTTCACTATGGAAGACCATTTGTTGAGGTTGAAATCGAATGAACATTAGAACCTTCTACAAGTATGTATTTCAAAAACATGATTTTATTATTTGTTATTATTTTTATGCCATAGGATAAAATATAATTAATTGTATGTGTTTACTTTGCAGTTTCATTAACCTTTACTCATGCATGGGTGTTTGAATCATTACTTCATCCAAGGTCTATGACCTGCCATATCTAAATTATATGCATTTGTATGTTGGATCACATCAAAGTAGATTCATATGGCTAGCATTCCATGGTGGCATCAAGATATAGTTGAGATTGTTTGTGTTATCACATTTAATTAAGTTTGAAAATTTTTAAATGCTTACAGTTGCAGTATCAACAAAAAAATGTAATAAACACGGAAAAACCTTGATGATGGGACTATAAACACTATTGTAGTTTTGAAAAATTTTAAAAATATGATGACAACGGGAGTGTCAATGTTATTAGGAATTTGAAATTGTAGACAAAAGAGATTTTACTGATAACCAGGGTATCAACGCCAAAACAAAAATATTCAAATCTTTGTTTTATATTGCATAGACGTATTCTACGTCAGAAAAAGGGTAAGCATTACTCAAACACACTTTGTTAGATATGAAAAGAGAGATCACTTGTTGAACGGATCATTTCTGATACCGAAGAGGTGTATGGGTTTAAAATTTCATGATCAAAGCGTTAAATCCTATTCTAATCTATTGTTAGTCAATTATCATGGTACACGACAAACATGTTTTTTGATAAATTACTACATATAGAAAATCACCCATATCAGTTATGATTATTGTTATCCTCTATGCCAAAAATGCTCATTTTGTTGAGTTGTTCGCCAAATATCAAGGATCGAATCTTGATCACCTATTTTTCTGTGCTTGTTAGGCTATGAGAGAGAAATGGGAAAAGGTGGAAAGTTGAATAGGAGTGAGTTGAAATGGCATGATCTTCTTGAGATATACCCAAAGATCAAACAATTTTTTTGATAGGCCAGATGTGAATAATTCTTCAAGCGGTGCACCAATTTTCATGATGAAGTGGCTTGGGCATTTGCCCGGGGATTTGATGGAAAATGAGTAGACGTTAGAGGAAATTATTTTCAAGTGATAGAGGAATTAATCTTTGAGGTTAAAGGTCTTCCCACAGATGGAGAGAAAACTTTCATAAGCCACATCTTGTCTAGAGTTGACGTGCCTTTCTTTTTAAAGGATAAATTCAAAGAAAATAACTAGTGAGAAGGGGTGAAAAGTTCATGGTTAAAAAATGAATGTCATTGTTTACTTTGGATTACTCAGTCATATTTTACTTGTGAGGGGTACTACAACTGTGTCAACCTCTACGATTTCCATTTCTAGAACATTTGGGAGGTTAGTTAAGGATCATTGCCTCTTATTTTTTGTTAGAAAGTTTAAAGCATATGGTCGTTTGAGTTCGAGCCATAATAGACCCATCCTCATATTTTATTTACCATAAATCTATGATAAAATGATTGATTTAAAGTGATCTAAGGAAATTCGAGATAACATGGGAGAATTTTATATTTTGGGGAGGGTTTCAACCTCAACTTGCTAATTATAAAAGAGGTAGGAAAAAGGGCACTAAGAAGGAAGCCAAACAAGTCAAATACCCCAAAATAGTAACCTCATCTCAAAAAACTTTTGTTGTACAAACAAGAAGTCAAAAAAGGGTATAGAAGACATCTACTCCAGTTCCTCAAATACCTAAAGTTTACACTAGAAGGAGTGGTAGGCTTAGCAAGATACAACGAACCCCTCCTCCTACTAAATGTTTATCTATAGGAAGCCCATTTCCAGAGAAAACAAAGGGAAATTTGATCAGGCCCCAAAATGAAAGAGCCTCAGTTAAGAAAGAGCTTACCCCATTTGAAATTTTTAAGGGGGGGGAGGAATCCTCACACTAAGCCATGGAACAAGCTAAGACTGAATATCAAGTTAAGACAAAACTCATAGCTTGCTAAGGAAGTCATAAATGTGGATAATATCCGACTAAGAGACCTGGTTATAAAAAAGGAGACAGATATCGGTTCAAAAAATCCAAAGAAAGAAAAGGTTGCCAGGAAGGGAACTCCCATGGAGACTAGGGAAAGTAAAAGGTAGAGGATGACTAATGTTGATGTTTTGTTAGAAGCTACCATTACTGTTCGCTGAAAACTGATTTTTGATCTTTTGAGTTTTTAACCCCTCACTGTCAAAATCAAAATTTGGTCTTCAATAGACAAAGCGCTTGTCAATGCTTTAGCATAGGAAAAAGTGGAAGAGTGCTGACAGTTTCATTGTCAGTACATTTTGGCCAACAATATAGAGGAAAATTTTAACATTTAACTTGTCAGCATAATTATTAGTTTTCGGTTGTTAAAGGATGATAATGTGATTATCAGTGATTATAGGAAATGAACCCAATAATAGAAGCTATGCACCATAAATCCATTTTTGAAGGAATGATAAGGCGTGATTCCCAACAAATGAGGCAGAACAACGATGCACTTTTCAGTCCATGTTTTTAGCTCGATTTACAACAAGTCATTTTTTGCTTGATTTAGACTTTTGTGATCCATAACTTTTGTCTTGATGTTGAACCACATTAGACGGTTCGAAACGTCGACCAAAAACTCATGATGTGATTAATCCGAAAGAATTTATCAAAGTCAATTTTTATTAGAAATAGATAGGTTTTAAAACACATTTTACATGCATGTACTTAAATGATATACAATGTTATTTTTAGATTATTGTAATTAAGGATAAGTTAGAAACATAATTTATCTATTTTATTCTCTATATGAACAACTACTGAAGAATGAAAAAGTGTTGTAACTTTTGAAACATAGTCTTTTTATGTACTATGTGATCATATTATTATAAAGCAATATATGTGAGTAGTTTGCAGAAATTCCAGTGTCGTAGTTCGCTATCTGTCTCTTGGTTTGTAATATTTTCTTCAATGTCTAAATGCTAAGTGGTTTGAAATTGGAATTCATATTTTTGTGCTCCATTTTCTTTATATTCAGATATTTAAATTCTTGTTTTTTCACATATATATCACACTAATCCCCTTTACTATTCTCCAACTTCCTAAAAATTGTCAAAGGAATTGTCACTGTCTCTCTTTTGTGATGTTTTCTCACTGAACCCATGATTATATAAAGATGATTGGGTCAGATTCCATGCCCAATGGTGAAATTTTCCCAGAGTCCAACTAACTTATGTTTTTCTTCAATAAATATGACCATAGGAGTTATTGCAAACCTTCTATCATTGTGACCTTGGGTAGTTGAGTTTTAGGGAAATATTCCTCTCCAGGTTGAATGATACAGGTGGATATTGGTGGCCACCCTCCTATTCCACTTGCACCCCCAACACTCTCTCTTTGAATTTTTCAGTTTCTTTAATTGTAGCACAACTTACTATTTTTGGCAGTTTTTCGGGTCTTGAACTTCTGGAGCCGTTTTGAGGTCCTAAACGATGTTTTCATGGAAAACAAAGAGGCCATTTTTTATCCATATGAGATTGATGGTTTTTCTTTGGCCTACTCTTCTAAATCTTCGAAATGAGGTATTATGATAGAAAAACGAAGATCGTATGCCAAAGTTATGACCCCAAGAAATTGATGTACCAATTTACCCAAATTGGGCCCACAATTTTGGTGCTTCATCTCCTACAGTTAGGTTTCTTGATTTTTAGGGTTTTCTACTATTTCTCAATAATAAATAGGCCTTGGAGCGTCATTGTAACACAGTTCAGAGGCATGTAGTTGCTAAATCTCTTGTCAGAGATAAGCTACCATCGCCTGAGCTAGTTTATTTCCATTCTGTTTGTAAACAAATTATAGATATAACCATAAATATAGAAATGTAATAGAAATAAAACTTCATTTCATGGTTGTCCTAATAATACATCACAAATTTCAAGAGCAGAAACATAACACAGTACCTCATCCATGAAGGGGTTGATGTTGTCGGGAAGGCGACATTGCTGGCTGACATCGAGATCTCCTCCTTGGTGAAGCCACTCGATGGTGTACGGATACGGATGTGTTGTCATCGGTAGGCCTAGCTTCTTCACGAGCTCTACTAACATGAGGTTCTTTTGGCTCCTGCTGTTGACAATGAATTGTAGTGTAGAACCTTTCACCCACATCTGTGAGTGAAAGAGGCATTCCCCATCCTCTAGATCTTCACACTCATTCTTTTGGATTTCAATGGTGGCTACGGTAGTACTAGGCTCTGCGTCAATGATCTGCTTCCCTTTGTCATTCCCCTTCCCAGGTTCTGATTTAGAGTTGGAACATGCGTCTGATTCAGACGCCTTAGGCTTCGCCACCAGTGATTGCTTGGCCCAGCACTCACTTGTGTTGTGAGTGGAGCTCTTATGGAACTTACACCATTTTCCTATGTCCTTCTTTATCTTCATGGCATTGTTCTTTTCTTGTGGCTTTGATGGGTTGTCTTGGGCTGTGTCGCCTTGGCTTTGGCCTTTTCTTTGTGGATTGGGGGTGCCTTTTCCTTGCTCTGGATTCGTATATTCAAAGTCTTGCTTCTTTTGTTTAAACTTCCATTCAATCTTGATAGTGTATTGGTATGTCGTGTCAACCGAGGAGATTTCAAGGAACTCCATTTCATCCTGGATGTACCTATGTAGACAGACTTTGTGTTACTTGAGTACCAAATTCCGCTCAAAATCCTTTCTACCCAAATTAGTGTAGAGGGTATGGAAAATATTTGTGAACTCTGGCACATCTTGGTCCCTTCCATGCCCTAGCATGGTCCACTTTATGTATTTATCTTAATAGCTCCTGAAAGGGTAATATTATTCCTTGATGATGTCTTAGAAATAACCCCAAGTGGGTGCGGCTGAAGACATTAAGGATTCTCTCATGTCCTTTTGTTCACAATCGATTTTCCACCACTCCTTGATGTGTGGGGAAACTTTGAGAAGTGAAAAAGTAATCTTTTCCTGATTAGAAAAGTCGTGAACTATAAATTATCCTTCTTAAAGATTCAACCATTTATCTACAATGTTTGCATCTATTTTTCCCTCAAATATGGGAATATAGAAGTTAACTTGTACCTTAAAAGCATTGGCACCTCCAGAGTAGCTGTTGGATGATGTTGCATAGCCTGTGCATAGTTGTTGAAGGATCTAGGCAAAATTATCCATCATGGCATTCTTCTATCGTTCGAGGGCTTCCTCGATCAATATTTTGAAAGGATGTCTTGCCTCCTCATCTTTCTTTTCTTCCTCGATGTGAGGTCGTCGAGGTTTGTGAGGCTGGTCTTGTAAAGGTCCAACTAGATTGAGCCCTAACTCCTTATACCCCGACCTCATTAGGGACATGCAAAGAAAAGTAAAGAAATAGCAGACTGCTATGGTACCAGTGATCCAAACTTAACCAAGAATACAAAAAAAATATAGATATGACCATAAATACAAAAATGTAATAGAAATGACACTTCATTTCATTAATATCAGAATACTGAAATATGCTTACAAACAGAATGGATATAAACTAGCTTGGGCGATGTTAGCTTGTCTCTGAGAAGAGATGTGATGGATACATGCCTCTGAACTATGTTACAATGATGCTCCAAGGCCTATTTATTATTTAGAAACAATGGAAAACCCTAAACATTAAGAAACCTAACCCTAGGAGATGAAGAGCTGAAATTGTGGGCCCCGTTTGAGTAAATTGGTACATCAATTTCCCAGGATCGTAACCTTTCCATACAATCTTTGTTTGGCTATCATAATAGCTTGTTTGAAAGAGTAGGCCCAAAAAAATTTGGGGAATACACTTGGTGCAATTTTTAACTCTTTGCTTTCCCTAAAAATGTCGTTTAGGGCCTCAAAATGGCTCCGGAAGTTCAGGACCCGAAAAATGACAAAAATAGAAAATTGTGCTATAATTAAGGAAATTGAAAAATTAAAAGAGATAGCATTTAAGTTTTGAGTGGAATAGGATGGTGGCAAACAATATCCACCTAGATCATTGAAGGGCCAACTTTCAACCTCAAAGAAGTTTGAGGTTACCTCAGAGTTTTTCCTGTAGCCAGGGTTTTCTCGAAGTGATAGCATTTTGTATGTTTGAGAAGGTATCACCAACAATTTTCATAGACTTGTAGGTTCATATTCTAATTCAACTAGTAGATGAGGTTGAATTAGTTTGGGTGGTTTCTTTTCATTGGATGTTCTTCTTAGAGAGGTACATGAATAAACTAAAAGGTTTTGTTCAACAAATGACAAAACCCAAGAGGTCTACGTTAAAGGGATATATATTGTATGCATTTTTCTATTATGATAGTGAGTACATCAAGCAGATTGACAACAAACCAAGTGTAGTGATTTGTGACAGCTAAAGGGATTAAGAAAAAAGAGAATGGGAGCTACTCAAAACGAATGGAAAATGACACATGATAAACAGTAAGTAACTTATCATTTGTCAAATTTATACATAGTAACTACTCATACTGAACTTCATAATGTATATTTTGATCTGATATATACTATATATGTTGGTTTTATTTCATCAATGCATTCATAAATTGAAGCCATCAACAAATTCATTCTTTGAAATTTGAAAAAAAGACAACTGTGGGTTGCATTGTACGAATGAAAGAGGAGGAAATGGGGCAGTGATAGGAAAATAATTCGACAGTTGAATGGTAAAAGCATGCCTTATCTTAATTATTTAAAAGAAAATATGCCAATTATATGCCTAACAGTTGCGTTGTTGACCAAGTCAGAGAGAAATGCGATGTATCTAGTCATCACCCACATGCTGAAGAGGATGTGCCAAACATAGGGATTGGTTGCAAAAAATTAATAATAATCTCTTTCTGTACATTTATAACTTCATAATGCACCTTTTAATAGTAACATCTATGTTTTATATTTTGATTATGTTCGGGGTATTAAACACATGACAACATGTTTTCTTCAGTTTTTATAGGTGCATTTGTTCCCATTTATGTGGGCATATGGACATCTTTTTTTGTGTGGAGGATGCCAATGATGGACACATGACACAAGAATGTGGAGTGGAAGTTGAGTTCAACCAATCTAGTTGTTCTGGCTACCGTGATCAAAACCTAATACATGGAACATTAGGTTATGTTAGAAATATACAAGATTTCATTGAAGTGGACTTCTCTTTGTTCCAATGTGTCATTTTTAGGTGCAAGTGGTGGGACACCTTTGATCAAAACAATGTAAAGGAAGATTGCAATATTGGGTTGATATCTATCAACTCTAGAAGGATGTGGCATGAAGCTAGGGAGCCTTATGTTTTCCCCAAACACTGCAATTGGGTATTTTTTTACCTAGACGTGTTAGATAGTTATTGGTGGTTCATATTAAGACATGACCCTAGATCAAAACATATTTTTGAGAACAACAATGTTATCATGCCAAGAGAGGAAGATAATCGAGGCGATGATAATGGAGAGTGATATGTACTTGTGCTATTTCATCATTTATACTATTGTTGTATGTTTTTTTTCTTTATTTTGTTAATTATGATTTTTTATTCGTAATCTTGGCATTTTATATAATTGGTAATATTCACAAACATTTTTACACATTTTTGTTTCTAGTGGAAATGTTTTTACACTTAAAACCAAGTATTTCCACTTGTGTAATTTATAATTTAAAAAATAAAATTATAACATATTTGTTTAATTCTAAGTTTGTGATAAGTTTAATTTGGACTTTTGTGATAATTTGTCTTTCAACTAAGCTTTTGGTTAGTTTATATACTTTTATCATAGCTTTTGGAAATATTTAAATTATGCCCCAAATGTTGACTAAAACCACAATTAATGAAGTATTTTAAAAATTTGATGGATTTTAACTTACGAAATAATGAAAAAACCATCACATATAAGAAGATTTGAATCCATAAAATTTTAGAGCCAATATAATACTTATGATTAGAGATAATTTCACTTTTGTGATAATAACATTTTTTATGGTAGAAGAGTCTATTAAAACAAAGTCAATAGTACAATGGAAAATAACACTTATTCATATGTAATTGTTTTTTAAAAAAGCATTTAGTTAGAATGAATCTCTATGAACTATCTATACAATAGAATTTTTTTTATGGCAATTTTACAATTATAGTTTCAACCCTATTAAACTTTGTAATTTATAAAAATATCTTTACCTTTTTTATTTAAAGTAAGTCTTTTTGCATATAAAATTTCATTATAAAATTTTTATATAAGTTCACCAATACATAATCTATAATAAGTGTATATCATTTCATAAAAATAAACATCATGATGATAATCATCTAACAAACATAAATATAATTTAAAATACATATACAAATTCACTAACATCATCTAATTATATACACCTCTAGCACATATAAATGTCATTAGCTAGCACACAAATCTAATAATTTAATAGGGCATCATCATTGTGATCATATCTAACAATATCCCATGCTAATTATATTGATTTTTGTTCATCTTGTTGACATTTTATATAATTGGTAAGATATTAAATTTAAAATGGTAGGAGTTGCTATAAATATTAAATTAAATTTTAAAAACTTCACAAATTTTAAGTTTGACTTAAGTTTTTTAAATTTAACAATAGATTGAATTTTTATAAATAAACATAAAAATTAATTTTTATATTTTTTAAATAAAAATATTGATAATAGTTTATTGATTTCATTTTCTTATTTATTAATTTAAACATTGGTAATTAAAAAAATAATTAAAATTAAAATTTGAAAATACATACTATTTAAAAGTATATTTTAGATAATAATTATAATTAATAAATATAAATTTTAATGATGTTTCATTAATAATTATTATTGATAAATAAACTTTAATTTATTAAATTTATAAAATCAAATTAATGTGATGATATTTTTATAATCCAATATATTATGAACAATTTTTTTAATTATAATTGATTGTATAGACCAATCAATTATATATTTCAATTTTATTATAAATATTTTGAATTTTTTATTTAATGATTCTATGTTATAATATACATTTTGAAAATTAATTGCAAAGATTAATTAAATATTGTCTAACTCTTGTATTATAAGTATAGGTCACAACTTTCTAATTTCTACCCTTGACTATTACAATAAAGGTAGTTTTGTTTAGAGGTTTGTACAATTTAATTGAGTATAAAATTGATTTTGTTTTGTAGTGACTATTTTTTAGACCTGTTTTGTAAATGTTTTTTTCTTAAGTTCTATGTTTTCTATACACAGGGACTAAGAATTCACTTAGAATTAATATGTATGAACTAACTATGCAATAGAAAAGTATTCATGGTAATTTTAAAATTATAGTTTCGACCATATTAAACTTTGTAATTTATAAAATTTCTTTGCATTTTTTATTTAAGGTAAGTCGTTTTACATGTAATTTCATATATAAATTTTGCTATAAGTTTACCAATACATAATCTATAATAAATATCATTCCATAAAAATAAACATCACAATGATAACCATCTAACAAACATAAACATCATCTAAAATACACATTCAAATTCTCTAACATCATCTAATTATATACGCCTCTAGCACATATATGTTGGATATGGAGCCTAATTATCTTGTTGACTCAAAGGTCTTGTTTCAGCTGGGTTTGGATCCCAATCCCAAATGGAGGGAGGGGTAGGGGGTCAATGGTATTGCTTCCCCACTATTGTTGCCTGGGGGGTCCGGGGGGTAGGGGGTGCATGTTTGGAGCCCGAAGCTAAACATAGATGAATAATTTCCTTGTAAAATATTGTAATTTTGTAGTCAATCTAGGTCATCCATTAGACATATGATGTAACTATAGAAGTTATGTTTAATTTAGGGTTTTTTTCCCTAGAAGGTAGCTCCTCAGTTTATATGAGGGAATTTTATTGCTGATGTATATTATTATTCTGACCGAGAAAGATAGAGGAGACTGTGTGAGAGAGAAGATGAAATTATAATGGATCTGTTCTAGGTTGTATCTCTTTATTTTGTTGGATAATATAAAAGGGAGGAACAATTGTTTTTCCATTGGCGTAGCCCAAATTGGGTGAACCACGTAGATATGTTTCTATCTTGTTCTATGCATTTATGTGTTTGTTTTTCCACAATATTTTATGTATTTCATTGCTCTGTTAATTAATTTATAACAACTGGTATCAGAGCCAAAGGTCTATTTGGCTAATAAAATCGCATAAGAGGAGGGTTCCTGGTTCGGGTGGGATCAATGGAAAAATATGGTAGGTTTAGGGTCGATAAATTTAACAACCAAAACTACCAGTTGTGGAAGATGCAGATGGAATATTATCTGTATCAAAAATATCTATACGTACCATTGAGAAAATTTAAGACAACAAAGCTGACGAGTATGTCAAACGAAGAATGGGAGATTTGACAAAAACACATTAGGAAAAATACGGTTGTCCTTGGTGGCATCGATATCCTTCAATATTTTGAAGGAAACAACAACGAAAGGTATAATGAGGGTGTTGGTGAAACTATATGAAAAACCCTCTGCCTTAAATAAGTATTTCTTATGAAGAATATATTTAATATGAAGATGTCATAAGGTGGATTTGTTGCTAATCAATTAAATGAATTTAACACGATTACTAGTAAGTTAAGTTCGGTAGAGGTAAATTTTGATGATGAAGTTAGGGCTTTGATATTTATGTTCTAATTTCCAAAAAATTGTATTGACTTAGTTATGTCTATTAGTAACTTTGTCTCTGGATCTAGTACTTTAAAGTTTGATGATGTTGTTGGTGCCATACTTAGCAAGGAAATGTGACAGAAAGTTTTGGTGATACATCACGTAATGCTTTGACTACAGAGTCTAGGGGAAGAAAAATGGAAAGGGGAAGGAGCCTAAGAAATCATGGTAAGTTAAGAAAATTCAAATCCAAATCTAGATGAAGGATAATGTGTTGGAAATGTGGGAAGAAAGGACACCTGAAGAAAGACTACAAATCTTGAAAGGGAAAAGAAGTAAATGGAAGAGAAGAGAACAATCAGGAAGCAAATGTGATAGGTGATGTGTTTCAAGATGCTTTGCTTCTTTCATTAGAAAATATTATTGATGCCTGGGAGGTAGATTCAGGGGTGTCATTCCATGCCACACTTGATAGGAAACATTTTCATGACTAAGTTCAAGGATATTTTGGAAAGGTTCATTTGGTTGATGATAAAACCTATAAAAACATTTGAATGGGTAAGGTTTTTATGAATAAACAAAATGGAAACCAATTTCTACTCAAAGATGTAAGGCATGTTCCATATATAAAGAAAAATCTAATTTCAATGGGGTAGTTATGTGGTGAAGTTTGTGTAACTACATTCATAGAAAAAACCTGGAAGGTTACTAAAGGAGCACTGGTAATAACAAAAGGAGAAAAGGTTCGTACATTGTATTTATGTACTGGTATTTCTAATTCTATTAATGAATTAACCTCCATAGGAGTAGATACGACATTATGGAACAATAGGCCCGGGCACATTAGTGAGAAAGGGCTATAGATTATTCACTCAAGAAATTTGTTGCCAGGTTTGAAACATGTTGATTTTGTATTTCTCTCAAAATTATGTTTATGGAAAATAGAATAGAGTTAGATTTACCAGCGTTGTGAAGGAAAATAAGAGAGAAAAATTGTTGGGTCCCTATAATACTAGTGATTACCCCATTACTATTGTATTTATACCCCTTATTAATATTGTTGTGCCCCTATTGCCCCCATATTGTTATTACTGTACCCCATAGAATCCCTCTATTGTTATTTTTGTGGCTTTATATTATTATTGTTAGGTCGGCTGGGTTATATTGTGACTCCTTAGACTCCTATATATAGAAAGGAGGTTTTGTCATTTGAATCATCCAAGAATTGTTCATTTATGTAATGTAAAGGAGGTTGCCCCTCAAAGAAGCTGAATTCTAAGGCATTGATCTATCTTTTCTATCTTTTCTTGAGGTGGTTTCATAACATTTGGTATCGGAGCTTTGGATTCTAGGGTCTCGCTGCTCCAAACAGGTCATCGTGGAATTTTCACTATAATTTTTTTTTTGTGATGTTTCAGAAGTCGCAAAAAAACCCATTTGAGAAGAAATCACTCTGAAGCTTGGGTCCGAATTTCAGAGCTTTGCGCACTATATTTCCGGAGATATGATCTGAGGAAGTTGGTCTTTTTGCAGACTCGTGAATTACATTCCAAACAGGTGACCTGGGGAAAATCGTCATAACTTTCTCTCTGGGGATCATATTGAAACTTCGTCAGAAGGTAAAGAAAGAGGACAGACTGTAGTTTCTTGTATGCATTTTACAGATTCAAAGGTCGAAACAGTGACTCGTGGCACGTCGTACGAGTTCACTCTCCTGAATTAGTCTATAATCAAGTCACTTTGGGAGATTTCGTATAACTCTTCCTTGGAGAATCCAATTTGGGTCTGAATCAACAATTGGAAGAAAAAAGAGCAAAAGGGATTTGTTACAGTTGTGATAGCAAATACACTAAGGGTCATAAGTGTGCTGAGAAGAAGTTATTCTACTTAGATTGTGAAGAGGAAGAAGGAAAGGAGCAAGAAAGGTCAAAAGAAGAGGATATACTCCAGGAACAAAGCCTAGATGAAGAACAAATAAATCCGACCATATCTTGTAATGCATTGGTGGGAATTACCACTCCTCAAACCATCAAGACAGAAGGACAAATCAAGAAGAAAAAGGTAATAGTTTTGATTGATTCAGGAAGCACCCACAATTTTATTCATTGTAAGGTAACAAAAGAATTGAATTTCTTCCTATATCCAGCACCAGAGTTTCAAGTGATGATTGCAAATGGAGGAACAATAAATTCTCTGGAAATCCATAATACAGCTATCCATGGGGAAATATGTATTGACTAGCCCAATGCTTTCCATTCCAATGGGAGGTGCTGATGTTGTACTAGGAGTCCAATGGCTACAATCCTTGGGTACAATAGCTTTTAATTTTCAAGAAATTTTCATGAAATTTTCTACGGAAGGAAAGGAAGTTGAATTAATGGGTATTGCAGGGAAACCAAGAAAGGTAATAAGCTCTAATGGTATGACAAAGCTTCTAAAAAAGGAGCAAAGAGGTGTAATTGCACAATTAGGCTTGCTAGATGTTTCCACATCAGAAACATCTATTTCTCCAGATCTCCAAAAAGTCCTGGACAATCATTCCAAGGTATTTGAGACTCCCAAAGGTCTCCCACCTATGCGTGATCACGATCATGTTATTCATTTGATTCCAGGAAGTGTTCCTCCGAACATCAAGCCGTACAGATATCCCTATGTCCAAAAGAGTGAAATTGAATGTATGGTTGCAGAAATGCTAGATGCTGGTATAATTCAACTGAGTCAAAGTTCTTTCTCTGCTCCAGTAGTATTGGTGCACAAGAAGGATGGATCATGGCGCATGTGTCCGGATTATAGGGAGCTCAACAAGCTCACTATTAAAGATAAGTTTCCCATTCCTGTCATTGATGAATTACTAGATCAATTGCATGGATCAATTTACTTCACCAAGTTGGATCTTCGTTCAGGATATCATCAAATTAGAATGAAGACTGACGACATTCTGAAAACAACATTTAGAACTCATGAGGGTCATTATGAATTTTTGGTCATGCCTTTTGGCCTTACCAATGCACCTTCAACATTTCAAGGTTTGATGAATTCAATTTTCAAACCATTCCTTAGAAAATTTGTGTTAGTATTTTTTGATGATATACTAATCTACAACAAGTCTTGGAAGGATCATGTTGAACATGTTGACAGGGTGCTACAACTATTGGAGGAGAAACAATTATATGCAAAAAGATCCAAATGTTTCTTTGGAGTCCAGGAGGTGGAATATTTGGGTCATATTGTATCTCATGAAGGAGTTAAGGTAGACCCTAGAAAATTAAAGCCATTAAGGAATGGAAAATCCCCACATCCATAAAGCATCTGCGAGGATTTCTCGGGTTGACAGGGTATTATCACAAGTTTGTTAAGAATTATGGGAGAATACGCAGCACCTCTAAACAACATTATTGGAAGAAAGATAAATTTCATGGACTCTTCCAGAAAGCAACAAAAGGCCTTCGAACACTTAAAGAGGCATGTCCAAGCACCGTCCCTTAGCTAACACGACCTTCACAAAACCTTATTGTGGAATGTGTGCTTCAGGAAATGGAATTGGTGCTGTTTTTAAATAATGCAAGATGAAGACCCATTGCTTTTGAAAGTCGTCCAATCAAGGGAAAGTTTTTACACAAAGCTATTTATGAGAAGGAAATGTTGGCAATACTCCATGCACTTAAGAAATGGCGACCCTACCTAATGGGAAGACACTTCAAGGTAAATACAGATCATGATAGCCTTAAATACTTTTTAGAACAAAGAATATCCTCTTAAGAGCAACAAAAGTGGGTCACAAAGATGTTGGGTTATGACTTTGAAATCATCTACAAAAAAGGGAAGCAAAATGTGGTGGCAGGTGCACTCTCAAGAAAGGATGAGGATGTGGAAGCATTGTTGTGCGCCATTTCTATTATCCAACCAGATTGGATAAACAAAGCAAGGGAGGAATGGAAGAATGA
>APFE031451460.1:89905-112899 GCA_000404065.3 Pinus taeda
AACCTGATTATAGACCTTTCCAGAAGAGTGAACTTGTATGAAGTGCCACGTGTCATTGTTTTGACCTTAGTATCTACACAATATACACAAGAAACTAAAGTTCATCCTCTTTCTGTAAATTCTTACGAAATTTCAATCTGATGCTCGAAACAAAAGTTATAATGATTTTCCCAATGTCACCTATTTGGAATGTAATTTAGGAGTCTGCAAAAAGGCCAAATTCTACAAATCATATCTCCGCAAATATAGTGCGAAACGTTATGAAATTTGGAGCCAAGGTTCAACGAGATTTCATCTCAAATGGGTTTTTTGTTTCGCTTCTGAAACATTGCAGAAACAAATTTATAGTGAAAATTCCATGATGACCGATTTGGAGCAGCAAAACCCTAGAATCCAAAGCTCTGATACCAAATGTTATGAAACCATCTCACAAAAAGATAGAAAAGATAGTTGAACGCCTTAGAATTCAACCTCTTCAAGGGGGAAACCTCCTTTACATTACACAAAATGAACAAATATTGGGATTCAAATGACAAAACTCCTTCATATAGGAGTCTAAGGGCACAATATAACCAAGCCGACTAACAATATATAATAAAAAAGCACAAAAATAACAATAGAGGGATTCTATGGGGCACAATAATAACAATATGGGGACAATAGGGGCACAACAATATTAATAAGGGATACAACTACAATATTAATGGGGGCATCACTAGTATTATAGGGACCTAACAAAATTGAAGAAGAGATTATATGGCTTCAAACAGGCTCCAAGGTAGTGGTATCTAAAATTTGACAAGCTTATGTTTGAAGTAGGTTATACTAGATGTCACTTTGATCATTGTGTTTATTTTAAAAGGAAAAATGATGGAGGCTATATTATATTTCTATTGAATGTAGATGACATGCTTGTCACAAAGTATAGCATGTAAGAAATACATGTGCTCAAAGGAAAATTGGAAATTTCATTTGCAATGAAGGATTTGAGTGTCACCAAACAAATCCTTGGTATGAGAATGACTAGAGACATGAAAAATCCTAAATTAACATTGTCTTAGAGTGAGTGCATAGAAAATGTGTTGGAAATATTTAATATGCTGAATGCAAGACCAGTCAGTACACCTTTGGCTAGACAATTCAAGCTAGGTAAGGAGATGTTTTCCAAGATCTGGGAAGAGATGGATTATATTTGTTAGGATATCTAATTTAGGCTGACACTTTGTCACAAAGTGTTCCAAAGTACCAGGGGGTGAAGAACACGACAGAACCTCATATCATATTCCATAAAAACATCGAAGTTTTAGAACTCCTTAACAAACACATCTCTTTATAAAGCATTGAAATCATGGAGGAAGGGGGAATACAAATGAGACCTTTGAAAATCCAAAGATTGCAAGGACCCTTTCTCTCTACTTTGAAGAAGACACCTAGAAGCTGGTGATTGCTCCCAAAAAGAAGATATGGATGATGATGTCAGCATGACATGATGGCTTAGGGGACATGTGGCAATCAATTTCCATATTTTTAAGGGCTTAAAAGGGAAAATATGGGTGACACATGTCACTACCCAAGAGGTGCCACATGGAGATGATGACATCAGCATGATGTCACTTTAGAGGTCTACATTTCGAAGGAAGAGGCCATCAAAACTCTATTTTAATTAGCATTTAAAAAATATTCCGATGAGAGGAGCTTCGATATATGGTGGCACTTGGTCACAAAGATCTAAAAGAACCAAGGGCTCAAACCAAAGCCAAGTAGCCAAGCCTTATAAAACATTTAGGAGGAAGAGGCCATTAGAACCCTGTTTTAATTAGCATTTGAAAAATATTCTAATGAGAGGAGCTTTGATATTATATGGCACCCAGTCATGGAAAGCTAAAGGGACCAAGGGCGCAGGGCTGGGGACGAGCACTAAGAGATATGAGCTCATAGAAAGTGAGATTTTTCATAACTTGAAGGTTAGTTCTTAATTTGAAAATATTCCAATGAAAGGGGCTTCGATATATGATGGCACTTGGTCACAAAGATGTAAAAGAACCAAGGGCATAGAACATGGGCCAAGAACCAAGAGCTATGAGCTCATCAGAAGTGGGAGTTTTCGTAACTCCAAGGGTAATTATTATTTTAAAGTTTCTTATGAAGAGGGCTTCGATATTATATGGTGCCCGGTTGTGGGAACTCTAAGGAACCAAGTCCATAGGGAAGATTTAGCACCTAAGTGCTATGGTCCATATCGAGGATGTTAATATCATAACTCCTGTGTAAATTATAATTTGGAAACGTTCCGATAGTGAAGGGGATTTGGTATGTGATGGTCCTTAGTCATGACCATCCAAAGAACCAAGGGTTGAGCTCAAATTACAAAGGGATATAGGCCCTTGATAGGAGCCCAAAACCTTTAGCACCCAAGCATTGAGCTTGAAGTCACAACACCTGGTCCCATGGGATAAAAAATAATAGGTCTAATGAAAGAGGATCTTGAAGGCATCAAAACATTTTGTTTTTAGAATGTTATTTCAAATGAATTTACGAGGATAGACTGCTCCAATATTGCAATGCCTATGAATTAAGCCTTTGTCCACAGGCAGTGGTCACATGGTTGATAAGTGATAAAGGAGATTAAGCAAGAGGAGCGAAGGGAAATCTGAACATTTTGTTTTCGTAAAGTTATTTCATAAGAATTATGATATGATAAGGCCTGATACTACAACATGTCAATAATAAAATATGGATGGGTCGGAAGTTGTGTTCTAGAGCACTGCTAATGAGACCATAGTTGATCACTTCTAGCTCGAGAAAGGGGGAATTCGAGTAGTTAAGGGGAGAAATCCACATGCATATAAGTCGGTAACTGCAAAGGAACATCATGGAAGAGATGTGGTCTAATCAGAGGTAATCACAGGAATTGGCATGGATATATTTTGTTGTGGCCACCAGTCAATATTCCCATGTTTGGTTATTTTGTAATTTTTGTGTTTTGATGAAGAAATCAATCTATTATGTAATCATCTGAAGATGCTCACACTCATACATCCAGTCGATTAGTAAACTATAGCGTTAGAATATATTTTGTATATGTTTATTCAAATCTCCCCCTCTTCCCATAAATAGGGGGAAGAAACTCATTTCAAGGTTTCCAAAATCCTATTCTCAGAGGCCTAAAACCTATATTTGCAGGTATTTTGACTTCTATATACAGAAAGAGGTTCCAACTATTGGTTTAATGGCTTATTCATGAGGTGTTAATGCTTATACAAATGTTAATTTTGTTGGACCTACGATATGGACTAGATTTTCAAATATTAGATCTAGTGATTCCAATTGGAGTAATGTGTAGTATGTGTTCCCCTTTGTTTGTCATTTAATGTATGTTTATATTCCTCTGAAATTATGTAAAGAAGTTCTTCGTTCCACTCTAAAATTATGCATTTACTTATCTTATAGGGTAGAAACGTTACCTGTGCAATTTTAGATTTACTAGTTTTATATTGTAGCCAACAATACTTTTGAGATCATGGATTTACCAATGTTATTTTGCGACTGAATGTACCCATGAATATATAGAGCTAGAAACCTTAAATACACTCCACAATTTCTGTATTTTTATCTCCTTATTATTCTATAGTTCTACTGGGATTCAATGCTTAGGATGATGTGTTGTCCAACTCTTTGCACTGAATTCCTTCCTTACTTTCTCTCTCTCAATTTTTACTACAACGATAAATATTATGTTTCATTTTACTTTGTGTCAGCAAACATATCAAGACATTTATCCTCTGGATGAGCGGTAGTTTCCTGCACATATATATGTGTATTTTTAAGTCTACCTTCGTGAATGGTGATTGAACCAAGTTCTGTGTCAATCTAATTCCAATTATATTAAATACTGAGTGCAACATGAAATCTAAGCAAACCCTCAAAGCGCTCCTCTAAGATGTCCTAGGCACTAACCCTTTCCTCAATCTGGGGGTTGTCTAGGAGTTACAACATCTTCTTTCGCCATGATCAATTTTTTACATTCCCTCTATTAGGTGAGCAAGGGAAGTGTGCGTTGAATATCTCTCACATTGGTGACTCCAATGTCTAAATTTTATTTTGATCACCCTATATTTCTGGAGACCTCATACTTGCTCTAATATAAGCTAACATAAAACTCCTCCCATATTCAAACCTGAGAAAATCATATCCCATAGGATTTGAAAAGATTGGGGCTCTGTTACTTTTGATTCCACAATATATTTTCTATAAATATCATCAACTAGCTTTCAAAATGTTGTGGTAAACTACCCTGAGTATGCCTCCAAAGTCTTGGAATATCCTGAAGAACATTGTGCTTTGTTTGGCTTATTTCCTTCTAGAGTAAAAAATGAAGCACCTTTTTCCAGTTCACCTTGTCTCTCATTTCATCCCTCCCTTGAAGCTAAAGAAGTTAAATACATCCTTATAAATACTCCCACACAGAGTGTGAATAACTTCTGAACCCAGATCCATTCAACTTCAACTTAGATACCCCCTCAATAAGGACCTGTAATAAATCTTCTACAACCTCCCTTTATCAATATGGTTGTCTTAGGATTTCTCCTCAATAAATATTCCCCACTGGCCTTTCCATAACCCATGAATGGTATGCCAAAATACTATTTCAATTTCTTACGAAGATTCATAGGGGAATATGACATTTCAGCACAAAGGCATGAAGAAACTTTCTGTGCATTTGCAGAAAATATCAATGTAGAACACCTAGATGTGGTGTTAAGACCTTTTTTTCACTGTCTTGATGGGGAAGAAAGGAAATGATTTAAATCCCTATGAAATTCTTCAAATACTAACTGGGAGAAGATGGGGAATTGTTTCATGCAAAAATGGGAAGAGAAAAGGGACCATGGGTATATCCTCACTGGATTCAGTGATAAGAAGAAGAAACATAATGAACATGTGTCACAATTCATAAAAAGGCTTAGAAAATTGTATAATAGTTTCCCTGCTAAAATCAAATCTCCACAAGATGTTGTTAAAGTGGTTTTTGTTGGGGCCTTTGAACCAGAATTTGGTTTCACTCTCAGAGAAAGGAAGTCTTTTTCCTTAGACTAGATTCAAAGAGATGCTTTAGAAGTTGAAGAAAATTTCATCTATACTTGTAAATGGAGAGGGAGAACTGATCATGGAGATAGGAGAAGGGGAAAAGAGGAAGTTAGTTCCTCAAACCAGGGAAAGGAAACTGAAGAGAAAAAAATTGAGTAAATGAACATGCTGATAAGAAACCTATCTAACAAGCTTGTGAAACTAGAGTCAGAAAAAAAACTGTCCTCGACAAAACCAACTAGCTTCTAACCAAAGTTTCAATCCTTCATATAGGAGACCTCCTTTGTAGCTCTTTCAAAGGGAGATTAGGGAGAAACAAGATCATATTTAGTCTCCATTGTATTTAGAGTATTATCTAAAGGAAAATGATGAAGAAATAGTAGAAGTCCAAGAAAATCAGTTTTGTTCTCTTTGAGAGGGAGAAAATTAAATAGAGGCCAATGAAGTAGAATGGGATAATTGGGAGGCCTCGCTGGATGATGGTGGGATTGAAAACTATTGTAGATAGTTTGCTAACTTCATGCAAGCCCATCTACACAAGAAATATGATCTTATATCTTCTAGGAAAATATCAAGAATGTAGGATCAAAATGAGGAGTCCTCTCCCACCAATCCTCCCAAATCAGCAGAGAAAGGAAAAAATCCATTAGACAAAGGCTCACTCAAAAATAAAGACTCTTCAGATTCCATTCTCCACAAGCCCAAAGTTTGTAAAATAGAACAATTTCCCTTACAATGCAAACTAGTATATGATAAATAAAAAGATCCTAATGATGTGGTCAAAGCTGATAGGAACCCCCCTGCATTTAATCTTCAAAAATAGCTGGAGAAGGTCAAAATATATGTTCCCTTAACCAAATTATTGAAACAACCAAAGTAAAAAGATCAAGTATCTCAGTTCATGTGTCCTCCCACCATGGCCACTCTGCAAGACAACCTGAACCTCCAAGAAGAAATACACATGGTTGTATTTGGACCTCATGTTGAGGAACATGACCCTTCTATTCCCCCTTTCTATGTCACTTGTTTTATTCATGAAATTCTCTTACTTAACTACATGCTTGACTCGGGAGCTTCTCACAATATGATGCCATTAACTATTATGGAGAAATTGGGGTTGCAAAGAACAAGACCATATAAGTATGTATATCGTTTTGACTCCAAGAGAGTAAAATGTCTAGGGTTGATTATTTTTCTTATATTCCTATGAAGAATATTATAATGGATATTGTAGTGGTTGATATCCCTGTGAGGTTTGGTATGCTATTGTCCAGATCATGGGGATAAAAAATTGGAGATCCATTAAAATGGATTTAACATATGCTACCATTCATGTTTTTGGTGGAGAAGAGCATCGATTATATAGAGAAGCGAGATTCGTGAAGACAATTAAAAGAACCAAATGTTCGTATAATGTCCCCGTGTATGGTAAAGAGAAATTTTTATCTTGTTTCCTATTAGATGAATATAATCAATTCATGGATGAGACACACATGGAATGTTCTGTCCAACTAGGCCAATAATCACTAGAGTGTGACAAAGTATGGAAGCTATACATTGATGGTGCTTATTCTATGGAAGGAGATGGCAGAGGTGTGTTATTGGTATACTTAGAAGGAGTCTTGATCCCTCTATCTTTCAAGATGGAGTTTGAAGCCAAAAATAATTTTGTTGAATATGAAGCTTTGCTACTAGGTCTATATGCTGCCAAAAATATCAACATTGGTTTCTTGTGAGTGTTTGAGATTCAAGGTTCATGGTGAAACAAATCTAAAGTTAATGCAAAACCAAGTATCCAAGACTGGAAACCAACCAAAATACAGTATTGGATTTTATTGTGATATTTTTCTTAGATTTTACCATCCATTTTTTGCCCAGACATGGAAATTGGGTGGTTGACTCCTTAGTTATAGGTGCCAGTAGCTTCATGCCTCCTCAAAACGCCTTGCTCATATATGAAATTGAAGTCAGATACAGACTTTCAATACCAGACAATGTTAAGTATTGGCATTTGTTTAAAGATGAGGAATAGATAAAACACTTCATGGAGGTTGTTAGAGAAGTCTTAAGATCAAAGATTGATCAAGACGAGGAGAAAGTGATAGATGAACAATAAGTCAAGTGGGAAGAAACAATTGCAAGGAAGAAAATTTTACAATTGAAAGGTAATACTATCCCCAGAGGTTTGGTTCCCTTGGAAATATTGTTCAGCTCAAATTATGTGGCTACCAAGCCAACTGAGAAAGAATTTGAAGAACAGGTGGAATACTGCAATATTGATTTAGATCAAGGTCCCCAGATAAATAATTTGGCTAAAGGAGTTCCGAAGGAATACGAAAAAAGGTACTTGGACTTTTTAAAGCACTATATGGATGTTTTTTCTTGGTGTTATGATGATTTAAAAATATTTGATACTAATATCATACAACATAAAATTCCTTTGAAGAGTGGGGAAAAACCATACACACATAAGATTAGGAAGATTTACCCTTTGTTACTTCTATCAATTGAGAAAGAGGCAAGGAAGTTTCTCTAGGATAAAATTATCACATCTCTAAGGTATTCAGATTCGGTGGAAAGTATAGTTCCTATTAGGAAGAAGAAAATGGAAATAAGGTTCTGTATTGACTTTAGGAATCTGAAGAAGGCCTAGCTAAAGGATAATTACCCTCTGCCTAAAATGGACTACATTCTGTAAAGGGTGGTGGGATTTGCTCATATGTCTATGATGGATGGTTTTTCTGGATACAATGAGGTAATTGTGCATCCTGAGGATCAAAATAAAAATTCTTTCACCATGTCTTAGGGAACGTTTATGTATGCCAAAATGCCCTTTGGCCACATTAATGCAAGAGCCACTTTTCAGAGAGAAATAGATATAATGTTTGTGGGAGAACAAGCTAAGTTTTTGGTAATTTACCTAAACGACATCACCATTTTTTTAAAAACAAGTTAGGAGCATATTGAACATCTATTACTCACTTTTGAGAAATGTAGAAAATATGGCCTGTCTTGAAATCCTAAGAAGTCTCAATTTTCTCTAAGTGAGGGAAAATTGTTAGGACACATCATGGGAAAAGAGGGGGTGAATATAGATCCCAAGTGGGTTGAAAACATAAAAAACATCCCATTACCAAGAAATAAGAAATAAATCGAGAATTTCTTGGGAAGAACCATCTTTTTAAGGAGTTCCATACCTAATTATGCTGAGATAATTAAAGAAATTATAGATATGTTGACGAAAGATTGGGAGATAAAATGGACTGAAGAAGCTCAAGATTAATTCTATATGATCAAAATGGAATTTGAAAAATATCCTATATTAGTAAGCCCTAACGATCTAAAACCATTTTTCATTTTGTCTTTTTCTTCTCTTCATACAGTGGTTGTTTTCTTATTGCAGAAAAACAATGAAGGGCATGAGCAACCAATAAATAATTTCATCCAAGTGCTACAGGATGCTAAGCTAAAGCATAAAATTGTAGAGAAGAAGGCATATGCCTTGGTAAAGGCCCTGAATACCTTCAGAATATATGTCATGTAATCAAGCATAACAACTTATGTTCCTACAACTGCTATGAAAGACATTCTGGTACAAGGGGATAGTGAGGGAAAAAAAGGTAAATAAATTGCTAAAACACAAGAATATGACCTAGAGATCAAACCCATGAAGTTGATGAAGGGGCAGGGATTAACTAAAATATTGTCTGAGTATAAATTTGCTGACAGAGGAAGGAGAAAGCTAGAGAGAAGAGGAGCAGAATAAGGTCAAGACTACAACACAAAAAATCCATTTGAAATATCTTGCGTCTCACTAGTATAAACATATAATCCACTATTTACATTTTTTGAGTTTTCCAGACAATTTTGATCAAGTTGAATATAGAGCTTTAAGGCTACAAGCCCAAAATTTTGTCATTTCAAATGGTCAACTATATTGGAAAGAGCCAGTGGGGATTTTGCTTTTATGCCTCTTTGAAGAAGAGATCCATAAAGTGATGGATCAGTTCCATAATTGTGTGAGTGGGGGGGATTATAGTTGGAGAGCTACAACCCATAAAATTCTCATAGTATGTTTCTATTGGCGCATGCTATTTAGTGAGGTACATGCATATGTTCAAGCCTATGGGAAGTGCCAAATGTTTACAAGAAGAAATTAGAACCTTTAACTTTAATCCCTATTTTTGCTGAAGAACCTTTCAGGCAATGGGGTTTAGACTTCATTGGGGGAATACACCCACCCTCCAAGGGTCAGCATAAATGGATTCTTATTGCCACCGAGTACTTGACTAAGTGGGTGGAAGTAGTCCCACCTACAAATGAAACTAATCTTGTGGTTATCAAATTCGAGGAGAATATCCTTGCTAGGTTCAATTTCATAAGGACGATTATCATTGATAATGCTCAAGTTTTTAAATCTGCCAAGTTTTTGAGCCTCTACCAGAAGTATAACATCATTGTGGGTGACTCCACTAGCTACAATACATAGGGAAATGGATTGACTGAATCATCAAATAAAACCTTGATAAGGATGAACTGAAGTTTTCTTTATGAGCCAATAGAGTTACTACAAAGAGGTCAACTAGGAAATCTCCTTTCAAATTAGTGTACGGAAAGATGCAATTTTCCCTATACAACTGGCAATGCTAGTGGCCAAAATTCTACGGGATGTCGATGAAGAGCCAAATCCTCTAACTAGGAGGATCAATTAGCTGGTAGAACTTCAAGAAACTAGCAGGGATGATTCAGAATCTGATTCAATATATGGAAAAGATGAAGGCTCTGTTTGACAAAATGGTAAAAGACAAAACCTTATAGCCAGGAAATTTAGTGCTCAAGTGGGATGTTAGATGAGACGATAAAGGAGAACATGGAAAATTTGATCTCTTATGGTTTCGACCTTCCAAAATTTCTTAGGAGAAGGGGAACAATACTTTCTTCCTATAAAAATTGGATGGTGAATTAATTGAGATGCCTGTGAATGGGAAATTTCTCAAGCTTTACTTCCAACATTAAAAGAGGTCCATTTTCACCCATTGTACATATCGGTGAGCCATTGCAAATACAAGTAATGCTTTAAGTTCTTGATGTTTCTTTTTTCTTTTCTTTTCATATACTTGAATAAAATGACTCCATGCCTAATGGATAGAAGGCTACTAGTCTGTATCTTCTCAACACCTTGTTGACAAGCACTCTCCCTAGTTGGAGCTAATGTTGTCACCTATTACACTTTTTTGCAATTGTGTCAAATGATGTGAAATAGTGGCCAAAAAGGGAGAGCCTAAGTGAAAAAAGGTTAAAGAGGAGAGAAAATATCGAAGGTGGAAATCGTAGGGAAGAGGCCAAAATCAAACTCCTAAGTCTTAAAGCCAAAAGGAAAGGTGAAATCTAACTAGGAGAGCCAAAATTCAGGACCTGATCACATTGGAGCCTGATATCAGGAAGGCTAGAAGAAAGGCATATTGTAAGTCAGTTATTTTAGAGCATTGAAAGCGTTGAAACTCTTTTTAATTGCTTTTCGAAAAACTTATGATTAAGAGGGGCTTCGATTTAAGTTGGCACTCGGTCATAAAGCGTTCCAAATAATCAGGGGGCGAAGAACAGAATGTGACCTCAGAGCATACTCCATTGGAAAATTGAAGTTTCATAACTCCTTAACAAATACATCTCTTTGGAAAGCATAAAAATCATAGAGGAAGGGGGATTACAAAGCATACCTTTGAAAATGAAAAGACCCCAGGGACCTTTTCTCTCTCCTTTGAAGAAGACACATAGCAGCTGGTGATTGGTCCTAAAAAGCAGACATGGTTGATGACATCAGCATGATGTGGTGGCATTGGGGACACGTGGCTGTTAGTTTTGGCATTTTTTTAGGGCCTAAAGTGGCAAATATGGGTGACACGTGTCACTACCTTCGAGGTTCCATGTGGAGATGAGGACATTAGCATGATGTCACTTCAGAGGTCTGAATTTCAAAGGAAGAGGCCATCAAAAATTTGTTTTAATGAGCATTTGAAAAGTCTTCTGATGAGAGGAGCTTCGATATGTGCTGGCACTTATTCACAAAAGGCATAAAATAACTAAGGGATCAAACCAAATCCAAGCACCGAAGTATTATAAAAGATTTTGGAGGAGGAGGCGATGAGAACCTTGTTTTAATTAGCATTTGAAAAATATTCTGATGAGAGGAGCTTTGATATTATATGACACCCAATCATGGAAAACCAAAGGGGCCAAGGGCATAGAGCTAAGGCTGAGCACCAAGATCTATGAGCTCATTGAAAGTTAGATTTTTCGTAACTCTAAGGTTAATTCTTAATTTGAAAATCTTCCGATGAAAGGGGATTTGATATATGTTGGAAATTGGTCACAAAGACCTAAAAGAAACAAGGGCAGAGAGTTTGGGTTGAGCTCCAATAGTTATGAGCTCATCGGAAGTGGGAGTTTTCGTAACTCTAAGGATAATTATTAATTTTAAAATTCCCAATGAATAGGGCTTTAATATTATATGGCACCCAGTCATGGGAACTCTAGAGAACTAAGGCAATAGGGAATATTTAGCACCTAGGTTCTATGGGCCATATCAGGGATGTGAATATTGTAATTCCAGTGTAAATTATAATTTGGAAAAGTATTGATGGTGAAGGGGCTTTGATATGTGGTGGCTCTTGGTGTTGAACATCTAAGGAACTAAGGGCGAAGGATGAATTGCCAAGGTAGATAGGCCCCCAAAAGGAGCCCAAAGGATTTAGCACCTAAGCACTGAGCCTAAGGTCATGATACCCAACCCCATGGGATAAATAGGAAGAGAGCCAATGGAAGAGGAGATTGAAGGAATCAAAACCTTATGTTTTGAGAATGTCATTTCAAATGAAGTTATGAGGATAGAATGCTTTGATATTGTAGGGCCTATGCATTAAGCCTTTTTCCAGAAGAAGTTGTCCTATGGTTGATAAGTGATAAAGGAGCCTAAGCAAGAAGAGTCAAGGGAAATGGAAAATCTATTTTTTTGTAAATTACTTTCATAAGAATTACAATATGAAAAGGCCTGATACTACAACACGTCGATAACCAAAGATGGATGGGTCGGAAGCTATGTTATAGAGCACTACTAATGTGACCACAGTTGATCGCTTCTAGCTCCAAAAAAGGTGTAATTCAAGTAGTTAGGGGGAGAAAGCGACATGCATATAAGTCAATAACTCTGGAGGAACACCATGGCAGAGATGTGGTCTGATCAGAGGCAATCACAGGAATTGGCATGGAGATATTTTGTTGTGGCCATCAGTTAAGTTTCCCATGATTTTTTATTTTGTAATTTATGTGTTTTAAAGAAGGAATCAATATATTATGTAATCATTTGAATATGCGGATGTTGAGACATCTAGTCGATTAAACAACTATAGAATTAGAAGATATTTTATAACTATTTATTCAAATCTCACCCTCTTCCCATAAATAGGGGGAAGAAACACATTTGAAGGGTTCCAAAATCCTGTTCCCAGAGGTCTCAAACCTATCTTTGTAGGTATTCTAACTTCTCTATACAAAAAGAGGTTCCAGCTCTTGATTCAGTGGCTTGCCCATGAGGTGCTAATTATTATAAAAATGTCAATTGTGTTGGAACTATTATATGGACTATATTTTCAAAGATTAATGTAGTAGATCTAGTGATTCCAATTGGAGTAATGTGTAGTATGTGGTCCCCTCTATTTTTCATTTCATGTATGTTTATCTTCCTTCACAATTGTGTAAATAATTTTCGAGTTCCACTCTCAAATTGTGGATTTATTATGTTATATGGTAGCAACACTACCTGTGAAATTATAGATTTATGATTGTTATATTTTAGTCAACAATACCTATGAAATCATAGATTTACCAATGTTATTTTGTGACCCAATGTAATCATGAAAATATGGAACTAGAAACCTTAAATGTGCCCCGAAATTTCTGCATTTTCACCTCCTTATTCTTCCATAGTTCTGATGGGATTCATTTCTTAGGATTCTATGTTGTCCAACCCTTTTCATTGAATTCCTTCTTTACTTTCTCTCTCTCTATTTTTACTAGAACAATAAATATTAAGCTGCATTTTACTGTGTGTCAGCCAACATATTAGGACATTTATCCTTGGGATAAGTGATATTTTACTACACATATATATGTGTATTTTTCAATATACCTTGGTGAATGGTGATTAAAGCAAGTTCTGAATCAATATAATTCCAATTATATTAAATACTGAGTGCAAGATGAAATATCAGCGAATCCTCAAAGCACTCCTCAGAGATGTCTTGGGGACTGACCCTATCCTCAACTCGAGGATTGTCTCTAGGAGTTACAACATCTTCTAAGGCTAAATATATACAATTGAGGTATCATTTCATACGGTTAGTTTTGGATGATGGACAATTGAAGCTAGAAAAGATACACACTAGCTGAAGTTCTACAGATATGTTGACAAAGGTTGTAACTAGGGTGAAATTGAGTTGTTTCTTGGTTTCAATTGGCCTTAAATAATGATGATATAGATGATAAATATCCAGTTCCAAAGTGGAAGTATTGTCTAGAAAGTGAATCATCGATGGAGTTGATACAATCAATCTCTAAGTGGGAGATTGTTGGATGTGGAGCCTAATTATCTTCCTAGTTTAGAGGTCTTGTTTCAGTCATGTTTGGATTCCAATCCTTGACAGGAGGGGTGTGGGGGGGATCTTCCCCCCATTGTAGCTTCCCAGGGGGTCGAAGGGGACAAAGATGCATTTTTGGAACCCAAAGATAAAAATAGATGAAAATTTGCCTTGTAAAATATTGTAATTTTGTAGTCAATATGAGTTGTTCATTAGGCAGATGATCTGACGGTAAAAGTTGTTTTTATTTATGATTTTTTTCCTATAAGGAAACCCCTCAGTTTATAAGAGGGAATTGTATTTTAGATGTGTATTATTATTTTGAGCAAGAAAGAAAGAGGAGATTGTTTGATTGCGAAGATGAAATTAGAATAGATTTGTTGTAGGTTGTATCTCTTCATTTTGCTGAATAATACAAAATGAAGGACTTGATGTTTCTCCATGCACGTAGCCTAAATTGGATGAACCACATATATTTGTGTCTCTCTTTTTCTATTCATTTATGTATTTATGTTTCCACAATATTTTTTGTATTTCATTGCTCTGTTAATTAATTTCTAACAATATAGACATCATTACCTAGCACAAAAATCTAGTAATCTAATAGGGTATCATCATCATGATCGCATCAAACAAAACACAAGCCTTTTCTAACATCATCATCACACACATCTTCAAATATACATCTCATGTCAAATTACTGCTATAACATACACATCTATCTGGAAGCACATTAAATGAACATATTTAATATGACCTAACAATATACACATCAACACCTACATATAAATTAAGTACATCAACATGAACAAAAAAATTTCACCTTATATATATATATGAAAACAAGTCAAATAATTGCATCAATTCAAATAACTGCTAAAACATATGTGACACAATAGTACTATTGGCAGTCTTGTCCATAGCAAAGATGATGGATGGTCAACTACCTCAAGAGTTGAAAAATGTGATGGAGGAGGAGGTGGCTAGTCTATTGTCTAAGGAGAAATAAGAGGCAATGAGTTATGAGGCGAATGACAATAAGGTGTAGTTCTACCTGAAGGATAATCACCCTAATTATGATTTGATGGGGTAGTACATTTGGGTGAAGACTGTGTATCTGATGCATGGACATCCTGAGGAGCTAGAGTACTACCAGAAGGATAACTGCCCTGATCATCATCCAATGGGGTAGTAGTGGGTGAATATTGTGTATCTACTGCATGGCCAATATCACTCCTCAATGGCAGTATAAATGTGGTAGGTCTGACAATATGATGCATGTGACTCATCATATCATGCAACAAGTCTGTTCAGAGCTCCAAGAACCTAGAATTTACCATGATGTCTCAAGCTACCTAAGGGTGAAATCCCACCTCATCCAAAAGTCTAGATATTTGGTCGCCCAACTCCATCCTAAATATAATATCAGGCTTACGTGCGGGTTGCATTCTTATGGGTACCTGTAGCCGACGATGTCCCTCACCCTCCATAGCCTCAACCATATCTACATTTTGATCTAGTGGAGGAGAATCCATGTCCCCAAGGAATGTGCCAATATCTACAAAATATATAGTAAACAACAACAATTAGAAAATTTCATTAAGAAATTTAATAGAACAAGTTAAAGGACATGTTAGAATAAAATGTTTTCTAACAAATTAAGACAATAAAATGAAACTAGATTAATTTAAAGAAAACACTAATATTACCTCTCTCATCTATTGGCTTATCATGTGTGAAGAGCATGTTGGGACACTATCACTAATCCATCCACATGTGAGGGCACAACACCATGACAAATATGTAGTCATCCTCACTGGCTAGTAGCCCCAGTACATCGGTGGAAATCTCGGATGGATACTCCGGTTGGCCCCTCTTGGGAATCGTCTCACCCCACATGTGCATTTTTACCTCAGTGATTGACCTAGGAGGGTGATGGTCAAAAGTAGGCCTTGTTTATCGAAACCTCTCAAAACATAAACAAAATGGCTTTGAAATAAAAGGTAATTTCAACCTCCCATGTATCATATCATGAAATCTATTTAAAGATATACAAAACTACTGGAAAAAAGTGGCAGACCATTTGATACATCATGGCCTTTACATCAAAAAATCAACATAAAACAAAAGAAGTAAACTAATGTGCTACCCATCACTGGTAGAGTGTGTAATGGTATTAACTAATAGTGAGAGGCACCTAACCTCCTCTACACCAAAATAAGCGATCTGCAACTATCAACCAGATACCTGAAAATATACTGGGGAAACTACATGATCATAAACATATCTTTGATACAAGATAATATGAATCTTTTCTACAACACCATGGAGGACATCAAGGAACAGAGGAAAATCCTCCCCTCTCCTGGATAGGCTAGTAATAAAATAAATTTCCTCCTTAGTGATCTCATACCAAATGTCGGAACGGACATTGAAGGTATGTCAGTAGACATCCCACAGATGGATCAACCGTTCCATCAACTAGAAGTGCACTTTAGGGATGTGGCCTCCTCATAGTGCTTAATGAGGCCTACATTCTTCAAGAGGCCTTGGGTCGCTGTGGTAATAGGGTGAGGCTACAAATCCCTCTCCTTCTCCCGTGCCTCTTAGTCTCATACCATATTGTACAGGTCAACCCTCTCCTCCTTCTATTGTCGCTTTTATCTTCATGGTGCATTTGCATGATATACATATAAAATACATTAGCCTCATACATAAAACATAAATTATTTTTAGTAAGTGATTTTTTTTTTTATAAATATGGACATATAAATTTCAATTAAAAAAATAAATTCAACTTTAGTGCACCAAGAAAATAGGAATGCACCATACATGGTGCACCAAAAAAAAGGAATGCACCAAAATGGTGCGTACTTTGACTTGACATACCACTTTTGATTCACATACATATATAAAATTAGTTATTTTTATTTTTCAATGTGGTTTGTTGACATAACATTTTGCACCAATGTGTTAATTTTAAGTTGATGCACCGCACTTGAATGTTCAGGTTACTGAACACACAGAGATATACTTTTTTAATATTATGTGGTGTGTTTGGCAAAAATAAATGTACAAGGAAGATACTTTTACCAGACACACTATTGTAAAAATTATAATTTTTAAAGTGGTGCATTATGGAACTTCACATCATGATGAATTTACATTTACCAAATGCACTAAATAATATTAAAACATTGTGGTGTGTTAACATTACACATTGATTTACAATGTACCCTATAAATTTACAAGGTGCACCACAAATGGTGCTAGCTGAAGCTCTCGAATGCATTGTGCAGAAAAGAAAAAATTAGAAAAAAATGAATTTTTTTACCTAATTTTCAATTTTACTTGGCTAAAAATTTAATTTAACGACAAACATAGACATTACCTAGTTTTTTTCTCACCAGGGAGGTATGGTTGCTACATAAACAAAAGAAAAAAGATTGACCATTTTTTAACAAAATTCTAAAGGTACATAGTCAGTAATGGATGAGAGGATCGAAAGCAAGGGAAGCACTAACGAAAAGGTGCTTCAGAGAGGAAAAAGTAACACCAATGACTGAGATCACTACAACAATTCAAATGGTAAGAATGAATTTTACAGTTGGTAATTTTTTTTTTAGCATTGTTTTGGTCCACTCGAACTCGATGCACTAGTGTAGACTATTTATGAAGAAAAACACTATTTTTTAATTTAAAAACCCTAGCATGGTGCACCATGTTATGTATGTACCAAGGAATTTCAAAACAATAATAACACTAAAATGGTGAAATTGAATTTTACGACTAAGTCTTTTTGAATTTAACCTTTCGCCAGTGCTATCGAGTAGTATAAGCAATGGTGCTCTGGTTTTACCTAGCACACCACTATTTTTAAATTAAAAACCTTTCAAGGGTGCACCATGTTGTATATGCACAAGGGAATTTGAAAAAGGTCATAGCACTGGGGCATCATGGGAGTATAGCACGAAAATGGTGAAAATAAATCTTAAGACTGACATTTTTTTAAATTTAACACTCGTCTGATGTTATTGAGTAGTATATGCACGAGTGCTGTAGAGTTACTTAGCACACTATTATTTTTTTATTTTTTTTAAATAACCCTTGAACAGTGCACCATTACCTATTGAGAACCAGGATGTATAGTTCTATTAATGGCATTAGTGCTTATTATATGAGTAGCGCACCAATGTTTTTTAAATTAGAAAGATTGCCATGGTGCACCACATGTTTATGCAACGAGGCTTTCATGAAAAGGAAAAGCATCAATTCTTTATGTGAGTAGAGCACTAAAATGATGAAAATAAATTTTAGAACTGATTTTTTTTTCTTTTTAAATTTAACACTTGTCTATTGCTATCGAATACTATACACACTAGTGAACCTTATATACATAGTGCACCGTTTCATTTTATTTGTATAAAAAATAACCATGAAAAGATGCATGATTTTCTATTAAGCACTAGGTACTTTATTTCAATTAATGGCACTAGCGCATATAATATAAGAAGCATACCACCATTTTTAAATTAAACTACCCATAATGGTGTTTCATATTGTTTATGCACCTAGGCATCCGTATACAGGTTTAGCACAGGGGCATCGTGAGAGTATAACGCTAAATTAGGAAAAGTGAATTTTAGGACCCACATTATTTTAAATTTAACCCTTTTCTAGTGCTATCGAGTATTATACACACCAATGTGCATTATGCACTTAGCACACCATTATTTTTTTATTTTTCTATAAAAATTAAGTCTCTGATGATGCACCATATGCTATTAACCACTTGTACATATAACTAGGTAACATGTCGATTCGTTTGTATATTATAGATGTACCATTAAAAAACATTATCCATCCCAACTATACCAGTGACCTCTACTACAAATGGATTTTTGTACTATTTCTATAGGGTTTTCTGCACAAACCTCCACTAGAGGGTCTTTTCCTTGTAGTGGGAGTTCGCCCTCCCATGTAATATAATAAAAGAAGTGAATTTTGTAAATCTTGTGCACGTTTAGTGTTGTTCATTGTAATGTTGTTATATTGTTCAAGTAAATGAACTATTAAAAAGATAAGTTTGTTATGAAACCAGATCATAAAAAGATAGAAAAGATAGATCAACGGCTTAGACATAAGCCTCTTAGAGGGGGCAAACTCCTTTAAATTACACAAATGAACAATTCTTGGATGATACAAATGACAAGACCTCCTTTATATATATAGGTGTCTAAGGGGTCATAATATCATCAGAGTTGACATAACAATAATAATGTAAGGGCACAACAATAACAATATGGGGACTACATGGGCACAACAATATAATAGGGAGTTTCACTAATATCAATAAGGGCTTAGACTAGTAGTATAGGGACCTAACATACCCCTATCCTTAAAAATGTGTTGTCCTCAATGCTTGAGTAGTTTTGGATGCTTCTGTATAAAATTATCATCCTCCCGTGTGGAATCTTCAGTATGTAAGTTCTTCCACTTGATGAGATACTCTAAAATTGAATGACTTCATAGCTATCGATTTATTGTTTTTGTGACTGGTTCTAGTTCCACTATAGTTTTTCCTTCCTCTGTAAGTTCTAGAAATATTGTTTGAATTGGGATCTTCTCACTTATAACCTTCTTTAAGCACGAAACATGGAAAAATGGGTCCACTCGGGAATATGTAGGAGGCTCCGATTGGTATTCCATAGTACCAATGTTTTTTAACACCTTGTATAGACCATAATACTTTGGTGATAATTTATTATCATTCTTAGCTTACTTGAGGGTCATTTGTTTGTATAGTTGTATTCGTAGAAATACCCAGTCACCTACATCAAAACTTCTTTCGATGTGATCTTGATATGCCTATTGTTTCATTCGATTTTGCGCCAAAGTGAGGTTATCCTCTAAAAGTTGGAGAACTTGTTGTTGATGCTTGATGTGATATTTCACTACTTGAACCTTTTTCTTCTTGATATGTCCTTCTATCATGAGAGTTTGAGGAGTGGTAATTCCTACCAATGGATTACAAGATATGGTTAGATTTATTTCTTCTTTCTTTGAGGTTGGTTCTTGGTGAGTATCCTTTTCTTTTGATGTTTCTTGATCCTTTTCTTCCCCATATTTCACTGCTTGATCCTTCTTCTTCTTGATGTATCCTTCTATCTTGAGAGTTTGAGGAGTGGTAATTCCTACCAATGTATTTCAAGATATGGTCGCATTCATTTCTTCTTTCTCTAGGGTTGGTTCCTAGTGTATATCCTTTTCTTTTGATGTTTCTTGATCCTTTTCTTCCTCCTCTTCACAATCTATGTAAAATAATTTCTTCTCAGCACACTTATGACGTTTAGTGTATTTGCTATCACAAATGTAACAAAGCCCTTTTTCTCTTTTTTCTTCCAATTGTTGTGGTGTAAACCTTGTAGGTTGTGGAAGGCTAGGAGCAAAAACACTTCCATATTTATAGTTGTGAGTGGTAGGATTCCTTGTTTCCATAATTCTGCTTTCAATTTCTCTTGCCAACCTGAATTCCTTCTCCAATGAATCAGGTTCCCAAAGAGAAACCTCATGTTGAATGTTATCCTTTAAATTCCCTATGAAGACATCAATCCTTCTCTTCTCTTGAATATCAATTTCCCTTATATTCAATTTTTGAAAGTCCTATATGTACTCTACCATTGAATACTTTTGTTTGATATTTATCAATTGCCTAAAGAAGGTGTTTCTCTTTGTATCCTCATAACGTGCTATCATTTCCTTCGTGAAAATTGACCATGTGGCAAGTGGTTTATGAGAAAAAAGCCCTTTATACCATAAAAATTGATTTGGTTCTAAATATAAAGATGCAATACTTACCTTTTGTAATATTTGAACCTGATATAGATCAAAATATTGCTCCTTCTATAGTATCCAATTTACTGGATCCTTGTCATCAAACTTCCTCATATTGCTTTTTATTGATTTTAGGAGCTCGATCTTGAAATGACTGTATCTTTGTAATTTTAGATCTTTAATTTCTGAAATTTCGTCTTGTGATATCAGTCTGAGTCCTCTTTCTAACCCCTCAATTTTGATAGAAATTGAATTTTTGAAGAAAGAGTTATTCCCAATTTCCTGTTATGGCCTAATTATAGACTAGTTCAATGGAGCGAACTTGTATGATGTGCAACACGTCACTGTTGTGACCGTAGGTTTTGAAAATGATGCACAACAAACTATAGTCCGTCTTCTTTCTATCACTATTTACAAAATTTGAATCAGATGCTCAAAGAGAGAGTTATGATGATTTTCCCAAGTTCGCATGTTTAGAATGTAATTCGGGAGCTTGCAAAAACCCTAAATGTCTTGGACTGCATCTCCAAAAATATATCAAACCAAGATCTGAAATTTGGGCTCGAGCTTTAACATGAGTTTATCTCAAATGGATTTTAATTACAGAATCTAAACCTTCATAGAAAAAAAATTATAACGAAAATTCCACGATAACCTATTTGAGATGGAATTATGGAGATTGAAACAACCCTAACTTCATCAGATCATATTTCTGAAAATGTAGTGAGACAAGATTGGAAATTTGGAGCCGAGTTTCAGAACAATTTTGGTTCAAATGTGTTTTTTTCTTGGCTTCTAAAAGTTCGTAGAGACAAAGTTATAGCAATAATTCCACGATCACCTATTTTGGAGCAACGAAACACTAGAATCCAAAGCTCTAATACCAAATGTTATGAAACCAGCTCACAAAAATATTGAAAATATAGATCAATGCCTTAGAAATAAGCCTCTTCAAGGGGACAACCTCCTTTACATTACACAAATGAACAATTCTTGGATGATACAAATGAAAATAATTCCTTTCTATATATAGGTGTCTAAGGGGTCCTAATATCATCAGAGTCGACATAACTATAATAATGTAAGGGCACAATAATAACAATAGTGGGCTTCTATGGGGCACAATAATAACAATATGGGGACTACATGTGCACAAAAATATAATAAAGGGATTGCAATAATAACAATAAGGGGTTACACTAGTAGTATAGGGACCTAACAAAGTTGAAGAATTGTCTAAGTGTAAAGATAAACTAAAGGGTATTGTGTGGAAGTTGCTTGAAAATATAATTACACAAAGTTGATAATGCCTTCACTAAAATACACATAGGCTAGAGGCATAGTTCGAAAGAAAGTAGTTTTTTTCCTTGAAACTAAAACTAGATGGTGTCACATGGCCATAGTGGTCTGTATGAGATGATAATCATTGGGGTCACGAAAGTACCCAAAATGATCTAAATTCACAATTTTCCATTTTTGTTTCATGTATTAGTAGTCAAGAAAAAATTATGGTTCAAAATTTTGTCTGTAAAACAAGTTCAACACTAAAATGCAGATGTCAACATGGAAACTTTTAAGTGGTAAACAATGTTTAAACATACTGGGGAATGTATGTGATCTATGGAAGTGTGACCCAAACAATTAAAAACCAAGGAAAATATATCCTCGCACCTATCAATCCCTCTTCCAAGGATGTAAGTGTTGCTTCCTGAATTATGTTCATGCCATTATTGTTATTGATATTAACAAAGTTAGTAGATGGAGTTGTAGAATATAAATGAATGATTAGGTGACAAAGCACGAGGACACACCAAAGAGTGTATGAAGGTAGTGGAGCTTGAGATTAGAGGGATACTTGATGTTGAATGGGGCATTTCTTTTTTCCTCGGGCGTGGGTGCATCATCAAGCTACATGAGGGCTTCCAGTCTTGCAGTGAAGTTGTGTTCTCTTATCACCTCCATCACAATGAAGGTTAGTGTTCTAGCATGTAAGAAAGAGTCCCCGTGTTGACTTCAAGGAAAAGACACCTATGACCAATTAATATTCCTTGCCCCCTTAATTTACCTAGTTCTAATTTCTTCCTCAATTTACCTAGTTCTATTTTCTTTCTTCCTATAATAACTACCTAAAGTAGTTGCATTTGGTTGTTTTGAGCATCGTGTTTGAGAACATATTAATGTAAGTTCTTCTACCCTCCAAATGCCTACCATGCATACACCATCCTGTATACTCAACCATATGGAAATTAATGGGTAGGGAAGAAACATTGTCGATGGATGCCTTTTATATGTATTGTTTAGATAAAAATTATATATGTGTTAGTTTTAGAATAGTTAACAAAGAGTAAGTTGTATTTATCTAAAGTTATATGGATTAGGTAACATGCATGAAGTAAAGTTTAATGATTTTTTTTTATTTGATAATTTGCATTAGGTAGA
>APFE031451460.1:119790-131063 GCA_000404065.3 Pinus taeda
AACAAGTGCTGGAACAAAAGGTCAAATTGGAATATGTTCCCTCCAAGGAACAAGTTGTTGATATTTTCACCAAACCACTACCCAGGGAGACATTTGAATACCTCAGACAGAAGCTGAGGGTAGTTGATGCCTCATCTTGTTGTTGAAACCTATTTGTTTCAGAGAAATATGGTTGTATGCGAGTTGCATCAGGAGGATCCGCGTACATACACTGGTTTATGCAGATACAGTCACGTTTATGATGGTTTGAAGGAAATCAGTGGGGACAGACTCTGGTTGCAGGACACGTGGCAACCCGGGAATGAGTCATGGGTTTTGGATGATGTCAGCAGAGAAGGTGACATGGCAATTTGTGATTAGTTCACATGGGGCAATCTAGTGTTGACACATGGAAGCCCGGATTTGCCCAATGTTGGCATAAAATCCCAATGTGGTAGATGAGAAAGAAATTTGGCAGATTTCTAAAACTGACAAAAATCACAGGGAAGTGGTGATCATCTGATCAGAGGAGATCGATGCATATCACGTCAGAACACACAAGTAGGTTAACATTCTAAACGAACATGATGTAGTTATTAAAAAGAAGTCTAACTTCTTTGAGTTCCAGTAGGAAAATGGGAAGTGGTATCTCGTGCGCCTTAAAGGTGGTAAACAGTTTTCGAAAATTCACGCGATTAACCTTAGCGTGCGACATGTAGCACGAGAAAACCACTTTTCTCGTGCACTCTCGGTCTAATATTGGTCATGCAAGATTTCACACGAGATTGTGTGATAGCCGTTCGATTGGATGAGTCACATCAATGGTGGAGATCGTTTGGGCTAGTTGGCAAGTAGATGACATGATAGCCATTGGATCAGATGGGATAGATCGGCGGTGGAGATTTCGAGGATATGATAAAGTTGTATTTATTTTGGTGTCTAGATTTCTGCCAGAAAAAGGCCGGATGTCAGGGTCAACCCCATGATTGCTGGTCCTCTGATTTTATGTTATTGCGTTATCCCACATTCACCACAGATTGCAATTGCATGTGGTATATTAATACCATATCACTAAAAGATAAGAGCCGATTATGATTTTGGACCATTCTAAGGGGTCTGGAGGTCACAGTGGCCAAATATGGTCAAGTTTATACTCATTTGACTTGAAATTTCGAGTTAAACGCAGTGGTGAGATCTGTTTTCTTATTTGAGACTCTATTTTCAAGCTCATACCTGTAAGAACAATTTGAAGACAAAATAAAGAGGTTGTCAGTGGAAACGAAAGGACTAGGAGACATAGCCAGAAATTCTAGTGAACTCAAATTTGGTTGTGTTGATGTGTTTGAATGTGTTTCCAAACTGTTTATGTGTTTATGTTATTCAAAATATTTTCGATCCGTTTCACTAAGTAACATAAGAAAACTCACTCATAGTCTATAATACCTTTTTTTTAATTAACAGATCAAGTGGTATTAGAGCAGCAAGGTTTTTAAGGTTTGACAAGTTTGTGTGGAGATTTGAATGCTTACTAGGTTGAGGCTTAGATGAGGTGAAGGTGAACTTGTTGAGGTGAATCCAGGGATTGGAAGGGTCTTTCACAAAGAAGGATGGTAGAGGAAACTCCACTTGGGTCAGAATTTGAATTCTTGGATAGTTTCATGACGATACGTGCAATGGTGGAAGAGATGTATAATGAGTTTAAAAAGGGTAAAGGTGAAGGCACTTCATCAGCTAAACCAGACAAAGGAATAGAGGAACCTTTTCTTTTTGTTCCTCCAGATAAAGAGATAAGGGAAAAGATTCCTCCACCATCTCCACCATCATGACCATCATCATCATCATCATCTTCTTCTCATAAAACTAGTTCTTCTAAAAAGAAAAAGAAGAAATCCTCTTTGATCATTTTAGATGTAAATTTTGATTTTCCAATTTATGATGGAGAACTTAACGCTGAAAATCTTGATATTGGATACAACAAACTGAAGTATATTACAGGGTGTAGAAAGTTGTTTCAGAAAGGAAGAAGATGTAGCTTGCTAGCCTTCGACTTGGAGGAACCACACTTGTATGCTGGGAAGGAAAGACACAAGAAGATCTCCAAAAGCATGGTAAAATCATTTCAACTTGGAATTAATTTGTTTCTATTATTAAAAAGAAATTTTATCCTTTGGCTTATATGTAACAAGAAATGATGAGTTGGCAAACACTACGTCAATTAAAAGGTCAAAGTGTTCAAAGTTATACTCAGGAATTTCATAAGAGAGCCTTAACATTAGGCATATCATTGGAATCACCAGAGACGTTGTTGAAATACATAGGTGGTCTTCGTAGTTATTCGAGGCATACCATACTTATGTTTAATCCAACTAGCTTAGATAACGTGTCAGTTCAAGCAACTCATCTAGAAGCTAGAGGTAAAAATGTAACCCAAGGTGTTGGGAAATCATCCAAACCTATTGAAAGCAAGAATAAAGGCAAGAAGAAACTTAAATGGAAGGAGAAGAAAAAAATCACTGTGAAGAAGGATAAACCTTCATGCACTCATTGTAAGAAGGAAGGACACAATGAGGCACATTGTTGGTCATTGCATCCGAAATTCAAGCCTAAGAAGTTCAGGAGTAAAGAGCGAAAGAATGTCGCTGCTATTCAAAAGGACTTGGGGTCAGATTCACGTGACGAGACAATGGTTACAACTATAGGTATAAAAGGTAAAGATTCTAAAGCATCTACAAGTACTTCTTTGCATTCTATTGATAATGATAATGATGAGAGGAAAAGAATGAGCTATTTCATATTAGAGTCATTTCCAAGCACACTAAAATTGATACATTATTTGATAGTAGGTCACAAGTTAATTTGATTTCTGAAGCAACTGTAAAGAAGTTGGGTCTAGAAACAAAACCTCATAAAGGGCCATAACCATTAGGTTTGGTGTGTGATAAAACTAAGCTACAAGTTACGAAACAATGTAAGCTTCGTTTTGCTATTGGGTCAAAGTTTGTAGATGAGGTTGAGTTAGACATAGTCCCATTGGACATATGTGGAATTGTATTAGGAAGTCCATACTCGTACGATAGAAATGCTATCTTCTATCGAACTAAAAATAAGTATCAACTCACTAAGGATGGAACTGAATATATTGTAAGTGCTCATAAACTGATAGATAATTTCTCTCTCATAAATCTAGGACAGATGAAAAGAATTGTAAATTCAAGTAAACTATTTTTACTTATCATTGTAAAAGAAAAGGATGTTAATAAATCCGAAGCTTTCTAATGCTATAATCCTAAACAAAAAGCAGATCTAGTTAAAGTTGTTTCCGATTATGATATTTTGCTTCAAGAGCCTAAAGGGCTTCCACCCAAGTGAGAGATAGAACATGAGATTTATTTGCTACAATATGCTCCACTGCTTAATGTTGGAATGTACATGTTATCAACTCTAGAGAATGTAGAGATAGAGAAGTAGGTACAGGAGTTGCTTGATCAAGGGTTTATTCGACCAAGCACATCGCCGTGTAGATCACATATTATGTTAGTATGAAAGAAAGACAGTTCATGGAGAATGTGCATTGATTTTCAAGCATTAAATAAAATCACAATAAAAAACCATTATCCTCTTCCTCATATTGATGATTTGTTAGATTAGTTAAAAGATGTAGTTTACTTCTCTAAATTGGAATTGCGAAGTAGCTACCATTAGATCAGAGTTGCAAAATAGGATGTATGGAAGACCGCTTTCAGAACGAAGCAAGGACTCTATGAATGGATGGTTGTGCCTTTTGGCTTAACTAACACTCTAGCTACAATCATGCGAGTCATGAATGATGTATTTAGACCATTCACTGATGATTTTGTAATAGTCTATTTAGATGATATTGTTGTTTTCAGTAGAACATGGGATGAACATGTAAAGCAAATTTTAGATGTTTTGAAACAAGAAAATCTCTATGTAAAACTGTCAAAATGTGAATTTGGCAGAACATCTTTGAATTATTTGGGTTAAATTGTAGGGGGTGGTGAATTGAAGATAGATCCCTGTAAGGTTGAAGTCATTGTAAATTGGCATAAGCCCAATACTACTATAGAAGTTAGAAGTTTCTTAGGGGTAGCACAATATTGGAGAGAGTTTATTGATAACTTTTCTTTAATTGTAGCTCCTTTACATGCTTTGACAAGTGTGAAACAAGTGTTTCAGTGGGGAGGAAAAAAACAGAAAGCCTTCGACACATTGAAAGAAAGGTTCAATACAGCGCCAGTACTAGCACTGCCAGATCTTCAACATCCATTTGAGATCGAAACATATGCAAGTGAATATGCCATGGGGGCAGTGTTGATGCAGCACAAAAAGCCTATATGCCTTCATTCTGAGACATTCACATCAGCAGTAGTTAACTACCCTACATATGATAAAGAATTGTATGCATTAGTTCAGAGTGTTAAAAAGTGGAAACATTACATAATGGGTAAAGAAACAATCATACACACAGATCATCAACCACTTCAATATTTACACTCACAAACTAAATTGCAATAGTCACGACATTATAGGTGGATGGGTTTTCTACAACAATTTCATCTTGTTATCAGATATAAGAAGGGCATACATAATAAGGTTGAAGACATGTTATCAAGACCAATCGTAAATGCATCCACAATACTTAAGCATAATTCGTTAATTCATGAAAGTTACATTGAACAATATACTCAAGACACAAATTTTTAGGATGTATATGCAACTTTAAGTCATGGCAGGCACATAGAAGAGTTGGATTATTTTATAAAGGACAAACTCTTATATCATTTGGGAATGTTATGCATTCCACAAACTGAAAGAGTTAATATAATTCGAGAAGCACATACCTCTCTCATATCTAGTCATTTTGGTGTAAATAAAACAGTTGCACAATTACAAATATTCTGCTATTGGCCACGAATGAATGAGACAATTTCTAGATATATTAAAGGATGTACTATGTGTGCAACAAGCAAGCCAAGTAATAGAAAATTAGGCTTGTATACTCCACATCCAATTCCTTCTTGTCCTTGGGAAAGTGTTTCCATGGATTTTGTTGGGGGATTTCCAAAGTCTAGAAAGAGTCATGATTATTTGCATGTAGTTGTGGATAGGTTTAGTAAGATGTGTATTTTGACACCATGTAATAAATAGGTCACAGTTGAAAAAACTGAAAAGTTGTTCTTTCAAAATGTATGGGTTCATTTTGGGTTACCCATTTCTATTGTATCCGATCGTTGTTAGGAAATTTTGTTCAAGTCTATGGGAGTTAATGGACACAAAGTTAAAGAAGAGCACGACATTTCATCCACAAACAGATGGTCAGATAGAAGCGGTCAATAGGACAGTGATACAGTTGCTTCGAGGATATTGCAGCAAGCATCCCAAACTTTGGGATGAGCATTTGTGTTATGTACATCATGCCTACAACCATACAAAACATTCTTCTACTCAGAGATCTCCTTTTGCGACTTGTTTTGGTTTTATACCAAAGTCTCCCTTGGATTTTGCCTTTGGTAAAGACATAGCAGTTGATGGACACAGTGATGTGGATAAAGCAACCAAGTTCATTGAATAAGTCCAAGAAATTCACCAGGAAGTACAAGAACAACTGGAAAGAAGCCAAGCAAGGTATAAGGTGCGATATGACAAGCATCGAGTTGAGCATAGTTTTCAAGTTGGTGATCAAGTTTGGTTGTACATCAGCAAAGAAAGACTACAAGGGGAAGGTAAAAAGTTGAAACCAATTAGATATGGTCATTTAAAAATACTTGACAAAATTGGTGAAAATGGTTTCTGCTTAGATCTACTAGCTTATATGCAGATATATTCCATCGCAAATGTTGAAAACTTGTGGTTGTATGAACCTTCATTCATTGAAGATCCTGAAGAGCAAGGTCAGCTACCTTCCATTGAAGAAATTTTACCCGAGTATCTTAATGAGCTACAGGAGGACATAGTTCTTGATAGGAGGATAAGGACTTCGCAATGGGGAAATGTTGAGTATCTCTGAGTTGGAATCAAAGGTAAAAATCCAAGTAAAGCATGATGGATAGAGATTGGAAAAGTGAGGGAACTTTATCCTCACTTACTCGACAACTAAAACCAACTTTTGGTGGACCAAAAGATTCCAGTGGGGAGGTGTGATCCAAAATGGATTTAGTTTTTCCCCTGGATCAAAGTCTTCAAATGTAGATGAAACTGGAACCAAGTCAACGGTCAACGGTCAACAGTGAATGCCTACATCAGCATGACACGTGGCAACCCATAAATGAGTGACGGGTTTTGGATGATGTCAGTAGAGAAGGTGATGTGGCAATTTGTGATTGGTTCACACGGGCCAACCCGGTGCTGACACATGGCAACCTAGATTTTCCCAACGTTAGCATAAAATCCCATTGTGGCAAATGAGAAAGAAATTTGGTAGACTACTAAAACTAACGGGAATCACAAGGAAGTGGCGATCATCCGATCAGAGGAGATCGATGCATATCACATCAAAACACACAATCAGGTTAACATTCTAAACAGGTGCAATGTGGTTATTAAAAAGAAGTTTAACTTCTTTGAGTTCTAGCAGGAAAATGGGAAGTGATATCTCGTGCGCCCTAAAGGTGGTAAATAGCTTTTCGAAAATTCACAAGATTAACCTTAGCGTGTGACACGTAGCATGAGAAAACCACTTTTCTCGCGCACTCTCGGTCTGATATCAGTCGTGCAAGATTTCTCACGAGATTGCATGATAGTCGTTCGATTAGATCGGTCACATCAACGGTGGAGATCATCTGGGATAGTTGGCGAGTGGATGACACGATGACCATTGGATCAGATGGGACAGATCGATGGTGGAAATTTGGAGGATATGATAAACTTGTATTTATTTTGGTGTCAAGATTTCCGCCGGAAAAAGGCTGGACGTTGGGGTCAACCCCACGATCGCTGGTCCTCTAATTTTATGTTATCACATTATCCCACATTCACCGCAGATTGCAACTGCATGTGGTATATTAACACCATATCACTGAAAGATAAGAGACGATTATGGTTTTGGACCATTCCAGGGGGTCTGGAAGTCATAATGGCCAAATATGGTCAAGTTTATGCTCATTTGACTTAAAATTTCAATCTGAACGTAGTGATGAGATCCATTTTCTTATTTGAGACTCTGGTTTGGAGAACATACTTGTAACAACAATTTGAAAACAAAATAAAGAGGTCAACATTGGAATCGAAAGGACCAGGAGATGTAGCTAGAAAGTCTAGTGAAATCCTTTATTAAATTTCGTTGTGTTGATGTGTTTTCAAATTGTTTATGTGTTTCTATTATTCACAATATTTTCGATTTGTTTCACTAAGTAACATAAGAAAACTCACACATAGTCTATAATACCTTTTTTTTCATTAACAAATCAGTGATCGATCAAGTTTTTGACTTAATAGAGTAGCAACTCACATGTTTTTGTGCGTATTTTGTGTTTTCCTCCTTCACCTTTCCATCAAATTGGTATCATAGTTGAGGAAGAGTTACAAGATCTGATTATCTTGGAGAGTGGCCAATGTATCAAGAGAATAATTCTTGTGGATGTTTAGAAACATTGTGAAGGGTATCAATGAAGCCTTGAAGCGAAATACAGTGCAACAGTTTAATAAAGAGACACACTCCAACAAGTAAAAGTCTGATGATTTGGGAAAACTTAACACATAAAGTATTTTTATTTTCATTGTCGGCGTACTATTATCGAAAAGAGCGTAGAGAATCCTAGAAAATTCAACAAAAAAGGACAAGCATGAAATTTTAAAGGTTTAAGAACTTTTCATTCTAAAGCATTAAAGTCATGTGGGCTTTCGAGCGATATTAAATAGTTTTAAATAGGTGACAACTTTTTAAGAGAATTTTATTGTATAAAAAGTAAGGGGGTTTATTAAAATGGGTTTATAAATATTATAATTTTAAAAAAATAAGGTTTAAAAAGGTTAAAAAAAGGGTTTCTTGGTTTTTGTTGATTAAAAAATATCTCAGAATAAGGGTTTTTTTGGTCATAATTGTTTTGGATATAAAGAGAAGAAAATATGGCTTCAACGAGTTTTAGCCCAACTTCCAAATTCACAAGAAATAATTATGATATGTGGGCTATTAATATGGAGACTATTTTACAAGCTCGGGAATTTTGGGATTACATCAAGATTGGACATGTTACACTTGCAAATCACACAACAGAAAAAATTCTCACAAATGCAAAAAATGACTAATTGACGTTAAACAAAAAGAAGAATTCACATTGTGTTTCTACTTATCCAACAAGCAGTGGATGAAGCTATATTCCATAAAATCATGACCACGAGTTCTGAGAAGACAACATGGGAGAGATTGGCAATGAACTATTAAGGTATAACCATAGTAAATATTGTTAAGTTTCAAAATACTAGGAGAGAATTTGAAAGTTTTCAAATGAATGAAACAATGAATACTGGTTTGTTCATGAATCAAGTTTTGACCATTGTAAACCAAAAAAAAATATATGGTGATGATATCAAATATCAAACAATATTTTAACAGGTCCTCAAATCTTGTCTACTAAAATTGATGTTGTAGTATCAGCTATTGAAGAAGCCAAAGATTTGGTGATGATGTCAATTGGTTAATTGATGGGGTCACTTCTATCCCATGAAGTGAGGATAGACAAAAATAAGGATTCATATACAGAAATTTATTTTAAAGCACAAGTTCCTATCAGAAGAGGCAAAGGTTGAGGTGGAAGAAATTGTTGTCAGAGTGAGGGAAAAGAAGAGTAAGAACAAGAAAGTGGAAGCAATTAAAAATATTCAACAACAATTAAGGAGTCTATAAGTCAAAGGTGAGATGTCATTATTGCAGTAAATTCGATCACTATGCACATGATTACAAGAAGATGATAGTTGATAAAGGAAAACGGAAAGAAAATATAGCTACAAAAAATAATGACTCCATGTTCCTAAGTTTCTATACAATGCATGAATCCTATGATAAAGTTTGGTTATTAGGAAATGGTTGTAGTAACCACATGACTAGAAATAAGAATTTGGCTAAAAATGTGGATGAGTCAGTCAAGACAAAGGTAAAATTGTGGATTGATAAGATAATGGATGTAGATGGCAAATGAGTGGTCAACATATTGACAAAGAAGGTGGAGATTGAAGACAATTTTAGAGGTACACTATGTTCTAGGTCCAAAGCATAATTTGATTAGTGTGGGTCAATTAATCAAGAAAGGATTCGGAGCTATTTTTGAGGGACAATATTGTCTTGTATATGACAAGCCCCCAAGAAAGAAGTTGATATAGAAGATGTAGATGATGAAGAATAAATTGTTCCCTTTGACCATGAATTACAGAAATAAAGTCAGATCTTTTAACGTTGCCTGTGTTTGTTATTATTAGTTATGGCACTTTTGGTTTGGACATTTGAATTTCTTTGGTTTTAGATTATTGTGGCATAAATATATGGTTATAGGATTACCTCACATCTAATAACCCTCTAGTACTTGTGAGTATTGTATCATTAGAAAGCAACACTATGAAAATTTTCCAAAAAGAGATGCATATGGAGTAAAGAAGCCAATAGAGTTAGTTCATAAAAACTTGTGTGGACCCATGCAAACACAATATATTGGTGGAATTATTCATTTTCTCACATTTATTAATGATTTCAACATAAAGAAGTGGAATTCTTTTTTCAAAAAAAAGTTTGAGACATTTTAAAAATTCAAAGAATTCAAAACCCTAGTAGAGAATTAGAGTGATCGCTAGATAAAATTATTGAGATCAAATGGTGGTGGAGAACATGATTTGAAGGCATTTCATGCTTACTACAAAAAACATGGAATCATAAGGAAATTTACAACTAGATATACACTACAACATAATGGAGTAGTAGAGAGAAGGGAAAAATCAATTACAAATATGGCAAGAAGCATTCTAAAATGAATATATTTTTTAAATGAGTAATGTGTAGAAGAAGTTGCATGCATATTTTATGTGATAACAAGATCTCCTACAAAAAAACGTGATCAATAAAATTCCACATGAAGCATGGCCAGGTATGCCTTGTAGTGTCTCATTTTAGAGTGTTTGGGTGCATAATATATGCACATGTAACTAAAGAGCTAAGAGGTAAGTTAGATGATAAAAGTGAAAATATTTATTAGGTATCATGAGCATTCAAGAGCATATAAATTATATAACCCTATCACCAAAAAGACTATAATCAATAGAGATGTGGAGTTTAAAGAACAAGAGTCATGTAATGGGAGTGTAGATAAAATTGTTGATGCAAAAGTACCGCTCATAGAATAAATAGATGTAGTAAAACATGAATATCGATGATCACAAGAAATGACACCAATTAGAGACACAACAACAATGAATCCAGGATATTGTGGATCATCAACTTGATAAACATATTAGAATACTACCAGCTATAAGTCAAGTAATGAATCAAATAATGGTAAGAGAAAAATGAGAAGTTTGCAGGATATTTATGAGGATCTAGATACTAGTTCCAATTTTCAATTATTATCATTTCAACCCTCATATTTTGAAGACACCATCAAAGATGAGAATTGGATGAAAGTTGTGTCCGATAAAGAAATATAATCTATAGAGAAAAATTATAGTTGGGATTTGGTTGAGTTACCTAAAGATAAAATCTCATTGGTGTGAAATGGGTTTACGAGACAAAGTTGAATGAAAAAGGAGATATCGAGAGATTTAAAGCAAGGATTGAGGTAAAAGGGTTCTTGCAACAAACATGAATAGAATTTGGATAAACTTTTGCTCTAGTAGCTAGGTTGGATATGGTAAGAGAAATTTTTGAAATAATAACTCAGAAGAGGTAGAAACTATATTAGTTCAATTTCAAATAATCCTTCTTAGATGGAATTTTGGAAGAGTAAATTTATGTGCAACAACCTACAAGTAATGAAGTTGAAGGGGATGAAGACAAAGTTTACCAACTAAAGAAAGCACTCTATGGACTCAAACAAGCTCTAAACTGGTATAATATAATTGATGGTTATGTGATCAAGAATGGATTTAGCAAAAGCAACATTGAACCAATGTTGTACACAAAGGTAAGTTAACATGGGAAAATGTTGATTTTCTGTTTGTATGTAAATGATATGATTTATACAGGTGATCTTGAACTAGACCAGTTAATAGTAGCAATGAAGAAATAACTTCAAATGACATATATTGGTCTTTTGAAATATTTTATTGCCATAAAAGTCGAGTAATCACAGAAA
>APFE031451460.1:133974-149643 GCA_000404065.3 Pinus taeda
AAAATCAAGCTGGTAGTCCCGGTTTTGGGATCCAGTGGGAAATCTCTGTGTATATGTGTTTTATGTGTTATGTTCTCGCATTGTTTATTTTTCTGTGATTTAGAATTCGTATGTAGGTAATTTCTGTACGGGGTTAAAACCTACACAAAAGTTATGGAAGGCGCACTATAAAGACCACTTGTACCAAATCTGTAATGGTTTCATGTTATCTATCTATTATGTCATTTTTGATAAGCCTGCCCCAACTATCTCCATGGAAGTAGAGATTGACTTGATTGCTGTAGGGAATTGGTTCGGGGAAGATAAGTTCACATATATAAGGGTTTTTGGTAGTGTTGCAAGACCTCATGTCCTTCCTTTGTATGTACCTGATAAGGTATTAGCTCGAGAATTGGCCTACCAAATAACAACAATAGGAACATCCAAAACTCTTAGGAATTCTAAAAAGCAGGCTTGGCCTACATTTCCTTTGAGATGCGGTGTTAACACACTACATGATTACAAGCATGCGGAAAAGGAGGTAGAAAAAATAAACATGCTCAATCTTGCAACCATTCCTAACAGGCAATTCGATCCAAGGAAAGTTGCCTATACTGTTCTTGAACAAGCCAAACTTACAAAGTTTGAACATGAAAAAGATGAATTTGATGACCTATTTTGTTCAGCAGAATCATTATTCCAGGTACAAACATTGGCCAAAATGAGATATAACGATGAAGGGCTGGTAGAATTTAATAGGCTTAGAGAACAGAGGTTGCAAACTCTACCTCTAGACTTATTAGCTACAACCCCAACAACCCATTTAAGCGAGCCTGAACGAAAAATTATTGATAAACCTCCTGCTATAGAAAAGATTCCTGAAAAAGGAAAATAACCAGAGCAGGAGAAAGAGCAGGAAAAAGAACAGGACAAGGGTAGTGAACACATCAATATAGATACTCAGATTGATCCCAAGCTCCTAAAGGAATGGCAACAGTTTGATTCCATTATAAGCAAGATTTCCGCATACCTAAAGTAATAGTCGGTCAAGAGACAGCGACAACTATAGTTCCAATTGAAGGAACCAACGGCCTACCCACCAGCGAAGATGTAGAAATAATTCCTAAGGATCCATCCTATCAGATTGTTTTGCAGATAGAAGATATACCACCATTAGATATCTTTTACACTCCAGAACATAGGGCTATAGTGAAAAGACAGAGGAAAAGGATAAGACTTGATCAATATTCCCTTTTACCTTTACAAACAGAGATGGCTAATGTGGTATGGAAAAAAGAATTCAATCCTTCCGAAGACCTCACAAAACTTTCTCAGTACGCCGAAGCTTGCTCGAGAGCTACTATGGATAAAGCATCGGAAGTAAGCAATTTACTCAAGGAAAAAGAACAAAAAGTTGTTTCCTTACAGTCACAGGTATCCGAGAGACAACAAAGAATAGAAAAGTTAGTACAACAGCTAGCAGAACAACAACAGATAAAAAATCAATTAAATGAACAATTGATCAAAGAGAAACAGAGGATATATCAGAGCGCAGCGCAGAAACAAAAAGAATTATCCGCAGCATTAGCCAAGCTGAAGACAATGAATGAACAGATGAGTAAGACAAAAGATGAGCAAATCGCTCAATTACCACAGTTGGTAGAGAAATTCAAAGGTCTTCCTCAACCAACAGATTTTAGGTCTGAAGCTCTCCAGATTAATAAAGCATTGATTACACAGCTAAAATTGCTATGTCATAATATTTCCTTGGCTGAGCCCCTCTGTGAGATTACTTCATTAATAATTGACAAATTAGTCGAAGCTAGGCAGGATTTGGAACAGGCCGATGAGACTTTGACCAACTTTCTTGCTTGGCAAGAAACTAGTGAAGGACAAGCCGCGAATCTGCGTAAAATTCTAGAGTCACATAAAGAAATCCTTTTCCTAGAATGGCAGTCACAATTGATGAAAGCAGAAAGAGAAACCTCAAGATGCAGATTATCAACCAGTAATTTAATTGAGTTAATCAATAGTACTCTTCATCTGTCTAACTTAATTTCACAGTGCACTCCAGGTAAATTGCCGTCAGCCAAGGCATTGGAACAAACATGCGATCAAGAATTGAAGAAGAATGGGAGATTAATCACAGGCATCCAAAGTTTAACTTGGGATACCTTTTGTTTTTTCCTAGTTAAGCCATACAGCCAAAGGGCAGTGCTCAAATGTTTAACCGATGCAATCGATTACATGATTCTCGAAACTCACGATGCCACATATTCAGCCCAGCTGCATTCTCATCTGAGTCACCCTAAAAAATTGCAACCAATGCTTCCTATTTGCCTGCTCAAGCAAAAGGAAGATCATCCCAAACAGTGAATTATGCTGCCGACTGCAAACAGGCCTATTTTGAGGAGATTTTCATGGTTTAGTTATACCACCTAGTAGCATTTTTATTTCATAATTAGTTAGCTTAGATAGTATTTATAGACCCTTTCATGCATTTAGAAAGGGTCCTCAGTTTTTGTATAAACTCAAATCAGTAAGTTACACTATTGTATTTTTGATATATTTTTATGAAGATTGGGCCATTATTCTGAATTTTAACGAAGAAAGATTTGGTGACAGGTGCACTATTGCTTTATTGTGGAAGTGTTTTTAAGTTAGAAGAAGGAATTTGAATGCGATTGATATCGGGAGTAATCCAAATAACATATGGTACTACTATCTATGCTCTTGCTTCATTCTTTAATGTGAATCAACAATTATTTAATCTTGCTATCATCGGATATATACATGTGTTTTAACAACAATCCTTATGCTTATCACTATTGAACGTTTAAGGAGTGTTATTCCTTCAATCATATTTATGTCAATGATATATGAAGAATAGTGTAATAATGTTTTAACCATTACTTTGTTCAACTACTTGAACAACATAATTATCATATGAATAAATCTCTTTATTTACTAATAGAGTCATCTATATGCCTGTTTGTGAATAAAGATCATCAAAAGTTACACTAAAGCAGAAATTCCCCGGGATAGATTAGTTGTTTATAATTTTACATTTTAGATTAAATCATCATCTATTATCATTAGATATCAGAAATCCACCACTTATCCATCCCATATTCAAATTATTGGGAAACTGGTCCCATTATTTCCAATCGGAGCCACCACACCAAACGGAAAAGGAGCTGCCGTTAAGGTTCGGACCGAGTGGTTTTCCCCGATGTTGTTGCAGCAATTTTCGAGGCATCAACATTTTTGGCACTAGAGTTAGGGCATGAACTGTGAATGGTGAGAAAACCCAAACCTATAGCCCATTCTAAGAGTAAATATCCTTCCACCTCACCTCGGACCTCCCGTTTGCATGCTGGAACACCAATATTCAAACGAGAAGAAGAGGAGTCAACCACAACTGCTCAAACCCAACATACCACATAACGATTAAGTCCTGAGTCTCCTGAAGTTCAGTCTCTCATCCATAAACTTCAAGGCTTTTCGATATCATCACAGAAATCTGAGGTATCTCAAGGTAGTGAGACTTTGCAATTCAATCTACCTCACCCTATCACCAGACTTCAAAGTGGGAAGCTCGATATTGAACCTACTAAGTTGCCTTTACCCAAAAGGAAAAGGGCAAAGAAGGCCACTGAAGGATCTGACACTGAGACTTTCTCATCATCATCCTCCATCTCATCTTCTCTAGTGTGAAGTCATCCACCCACTCCTCCATTACACATTGTTGTTCAACAGGGATCAGGAACTTCAACATCCCAACCTCAAACCTCAATATCAACTCCTTCTCAAACATCTGGAATTTCATCGGCAATATCATCTATTATTAATTTGATAATGGCTCAAAATACATGGAGTAGTCCTGGTGTGGTCAATATGCCTGCACCATTACATCCATTTCCAGATTCTCCTGAAAATGGGTTGCCAAAATTTAATCCAGATACAGGAACACAAGCCAAGGAGCATATTAACAATTTCACGTTGTCGGTTAATTTAAAAGGAGTAACAGAAGAAGATGTTGTTTTTAGGCTTTTCCCTTATACTTTACAAGGATCAGCTGGGTCTTGGTATTTTTCCGTGCCCTCTGGATCCATTACGAGTTGGAACATTTTCCAAGAACAATTTCTGACTAAGTATGGCGATGACAGATCTCTAGCAACATTAATCAACGATATCTCCAATCTTAGGATAGAATCTAAAGGACCTATAAAGGAGTTCAACTCACGATTCAATAAACTTTTGAATAAGATTCCAACCGCCTCTAAACCAAGCGAGCAAATCAGAAGCGAATGGTATAACAACCCTACCCTCAAATATAACTATTTTTGTAGATAGAGCTACAAAATTGACTTTAGCTGAAAACATGAAAGAGGCGCTTGCTGTAGAAAAACGTGTTATTGCTTTAGAGAAGAAAGCTGCTCTTGAAGATAGAAAATCCAAAAAAGTTTCTTTCAAGGATGAGTCAAAGAAGAAAACCCCAAAATATCCATATGATATGGAGGGTCTCCAAAAAGTTCTCAAGACTATGTCAAATGAGATGGTAGAAATAAAAAAGCAAGTAGCTGAGACTTCAACAAAAAGGCCATTTAGAAATTTTAAGAAACCTGAATCAAAACCACCAAATGCTATATCTAATGTAGATTCAGATCCTGAAGAGGAAGAAGAAGATGAAACAATCTTATCATCCACAGAACCTGAAGAAGAAGAGATTGTAGAATGTCATGGGATGTGGGACTTTATTTTACCTAATTCCGATATAGAAAATGAGCAGGAAGCTTTCCCTGTGTCTACCAGGAGTAAGGGTACTCTTGAACCTGTTCAAACAAATTCAAAGAAAAGGAATGCAGGCACCACTACTACCAAAGAAAAGATTCACACAAAGAAAGCTGCGGCAATTCCATCCCGAAATCAGCCATCATCTTCAAGTTCACCTTCAATATCTAAGACATTAGTAGTTACATATTCTATGGAATATAATATTATTGAAGACATGAAGAAGACAAAGGCAAATATTACTATGTTTGAACTTAGCAAACTCAAACATCAACATAAATTACTTCTTAAAGAGCTAAATGCTGTACCTTCTTCACCTCTTCCTAATGCTGTAATGTCCAAAGCTGCTAATGATTCAGGCCAACCACCTCCTGGTATAGTGGAAGCTACTGACGCTGTTTTAATTGGAGATAGATCAAATTCACATACTCCTTTCCTCTTAACCTATGAGATCTATAATAGAAATCTACACAACTGTTTGATTGACTCAGGGGATTCTTCTAATATAATGCCAGCTTCAGTTTGTTCTAAACTGAACATTGAACCCCAAAAGTCTGTGATTCACATTGTATAGTTGGATAGAACAAAGGTCCAGGTTTTAGGAGAAATCAACTCAGTAACTATCAGGTTATCAGCTGATCCAAGAGTGGTTCAGAGAATTGATATTCTAATCACTGATATACCTGAATTTTATGGGTTGATTTTGAGTAGAGACTGGTCTGAGAAACTCCATGGTTATATTTCCACCGATTGGTCCCATATGTGGCTACCTTATAAAGGAAAGCCAAATCAGATCAAGATCAATCGGGAGAAACACATGACCCACACTGTTACTGAATTCGAGTAGGAAAATCAACCAATAGCATTCAATAACAATATTTTGGGGAATTACTCATCCGAATCATTCTTTGGTAACTTTTCTACCCAACCATCTCCTTTCTCAGTTAATAATTTCACATCTCAAATTGAAAATTTCTCACATACCGATAAATCAAGATGTGTCAATATTGCTGAGGACACTGTAAATAAAATTGTGGATAATTCTTTATTTTGGTCACTATACTTTGATGGGTCTAAATCTAATGAAGGTGCAGGAGCAGGGTGTATTTTAGTTAGCCCCGAGGGAGAAAAAACCATGTTATCATGCAGATTGGAATTCAAATGCACAAACAATACAGGTGAATATGAGGCCTTAGTTCAAGGACTCTACAAAGCAATTGGTCTTAAAATTCAATATTTGAAAGTGTTCGGAGAATCAGAAATCGTTATAAAACAAGTTAGAAATACAATTCATTGCCTTTTTAGTCATCTCAAACACTATCAATCTTTGGTTCAGGAACTCACATCTCAATTTTTAGCATTCAATATTTCTCCCATCTCAAGGTCCCAGAACGCAGCAACCGACCTACTAGCTGATGTTGCCTCCAAGCTCCTTCCATCTGAAGATTACAACCCAGACAGATTTTCAGTAGAATTAATGTTTAGACCATCAATCCCTGATAATGTCACCAATTGGCGAGTGTTCAATCACGATGAAGACATTTTAAATTTCTTGATTTCTGACAAGTTCTATGATAATCAAATCATTGATGAAAGTGATCATGACCTTAAAATGAAGGAAAAGCAAGAATAAAACTCAATACCTAAGCCAATGGTCAAGCTCGAAGATCTTTTTGATATTAAAGACAGGTTTAAACAAGTAACCAATTCAAATCTCCAGAGTTCGACTTTAAGATTTGAATTGGTAAACCTAGGTACTGAAAAAAATCCTCAAAACATCAATTTAGGATTAGGACTTTCTTCAGAAGAAAGAATTGAGTTCATTAGACTATTGCGTAAGAATAAATGTGTCTTTGCTTAGAAATATGATGATTTGAAAACATACGATTCATCGATCATTCAACATACTATTCCAATGCTTTCTGAACAAAAACTAGTGCGACAGAAGTTAAGGAAAATTCATCCTAACCTAGAGAGTCAAATAAAAATTGAGCTAAATAAACTCTTAAAGGCTAAGATAATTTTTCTTGTCAGACATTCAAACTGGGTATCCAATATGGTTCCAGTTAGAAAGAAAAATGGCGACATCAGGATTTGCATCGATTTCAGAAATCTTAATAAGGCAAGCCAAAAAGATAACTTTCCCTTACCTACCATGGAACAGACACTCCATTCAGCAGCTGGTTCTGAGTTAATGTCCTTTTTAGATGGTTTTTCAGGATATAAACAAATTTTGGTTCATCCTGATGACAGGCTCAAAACTACCTTCAGAACCAAGTGGGGAACTTATGCTTACCAAAAAATGCCTTTTGGACTTATCAATGCTGGAGATACATTCCAAAGAGCAATGGACATAGCATTCAAAGGTTTAATTAATAAATAAGTAGTTGTCTATTTACATGATATTATTGTATTTTCCAAAAAGAGGTCGAATCATTTACATGATTTAAAACAAATCTTTGAATGTTGCAAATGGTATGGTATCTCACTGAATCCAAAAAAGTCCTTTTTTGCTCTTAATCAAGGAAAGATTTTGGGCTTTATTGTTTCAAAGGATGACATTTACATTGATCCAAATAGAATTAAAGAGATTTCTGATATTCCATTTCCTCATAATAAAAAGTCCATGCAGTCATTTTTAGGTCAAATTAACTTTGTAAAAAGATTTGTCCCAGATTTTTCCCAAATCATTTTACCATTACAAACCATGATCAAGAAAAATTCGGCATTTAAATGGGGGCCCATAGAAAAAGAAGCATTTGATTCCATGAAACAATCAATCATAAATGCCCCTTCTTTAAGCACTCCTATTTTTCAAAACATTTCATGCTATATACTCTTGCATCCGCTTCATCTTATATAGCAGTGTTGACTCAGATTAACGATCAAAACTTGGAAGCACCAATCTCATTTTACAATTCAAATTTTCAAGGTGCTTAACTTACTTACTCTGAAGTTGAAAAACAAGCATTTGCTGTGTACAAAGCTATAAAACACTATAGACCCTTTCTCTTAAAAGCTCACACGAAAGTTATAGTTCCTTTTTCAGCAGTAAGACAATTATTAGTTCAAAGGGAATTAGGAGAAAAGAGAGCAAATTAGGTCACAGCATTACAAGAATATGACTTAGAAATCAAACCAGCAAAGATTGTCAAAGGTCAAGGTTTTTGCAGGTTGTTAACAAGAGCATCCAATATTTAGGAACCTGAAGGTACAGAAGACACTGAAGAAATCAATCAGATAAGTATCACAGATCCTGAATCGCAATATGCAGATCTGATTTTCTATTTGAAAAATGGATACGCTCCTTCTAATCTTTCCTATAAAAACAAACGTGCCATTAGATTGAAAGTGAAAAACTTCATAATTGTAGATGATGTATTGTTTAGACGAAATTATGATTAAATTTTGTTAAGATGCTTAGAAAAACCTGAAGCGCAAAAGATTTTGCAGGAGCTACATGGTGGACTAGTAGGAGGACATTTTGGAGCTGATACAACAGCTCACAAAATGATTCATGCTGGATATTATTGGCCAACCCTATTCAGAGATACTCATGAGTATGTAAGGAAATACCAAAATTGTTAAACCTCCAGTGGAAGACAAAATAAGCCAGCTTTCCCTTTGCAACCAGTTAACATTGAACAACCTTTTGAACAATTGGGATTGGATATCATTGGGGAAATCATTCCACATTCATCCAAACAGCATAGATATATCCTTACAGCCACTGATTACTTCACTAAGTGGGTTGAAGCAATTCCTTTAAAGACAACAAACTCTGAGGCAATCATGGAATTCATAGATCAAGTCATTATTACCAGGTTTTGTGTCCCAAACGCTCTTGTTTTTGACAATGCATCTTATTTCTCTGGAAATTCTATATTTGAGTTTGCTATCAAAAGAGGATTTAAATTGAGGTATTCTACAAATTACTACCCCCAGGGTAATGGTTTAGCAAAATCCACCAATAAAAATCTTATCAAAATTATTAAGAGAACTATTGAGCAAAATCATAACAGCTGGCATAAATCTTTGATATTTGCACTATGGGCTGACAGAATAACACAGAAGGCTTCCATAGGCACTTCTCCATTTAATCTAGTATATGGAAAAGAAGCTGTCATACCAGCAAATTTAGTACTCCCATCACTAGCTTTAGTGCAGTTTATTGAAGAACGCCCCCCATCTTCTATTTAACTAAGACATGATCAAATTTTGAAACTAGAAGAAGAAAGGGAAAAGGCCAGAATTATACATACAAAACATTAGCAAATTATCGAGTCATCTTTTCATACAACTTCAACCAGTTCAAAGCAATTACAAATTGGTGATCTAGTTCTGAAATGGGACAAAGCCCATGAGGATAAAGGAAAACACACTAAGTTCCGGAAAATGTGGCTTGGACCATTTCAAATCAACGAGAAGCTAGGCCCTTCTACTTTTATATTGCAAGATCTATCAGGAAAGATAGATTCTCTTCCTTTTAATGGCCTTATCTTGAAAAAATTCTTCAATAACCCCTTCTCCTTTTGTAAATATTCAATTTTCAGCAAAATTTGTGTGCATAACTTATTTTTAGGATTTTTGAAAAAATAAAGTTGTAAGAGGCCTCTCATTGGTTTTTGCTATATTGAAAAAGTTACTCAAAAGAAATAGTTCTGATATTTACTTTTGAAAATGGAAGCCTTAAACGAAAGAGAAATTTCTAGGAAATTAGGTATATTTAGATTCTGAAAACCCGATTTTATTTCTCTAAAATCTTCTCAAGATTTAGAACTACTGTAAATCATTCTAATGTTTTCAAATGGCCTAAAAACGGTTATCAATACAAAACAGAAACTAATTCAATCTTAGCATCTTCAACTCCCACCCTGTCATCCATGTTCTCTTAAGGAGAAAATTGTTCATCCCATTCATCAAAGTTTATAATTACTCAGAGTGTAATTCTAAAATATATTTGATATAAAAGATAAGAGGTCTTATTACAAGCCTGCTTACCATGACATAGGGGAATAGTTCAACTGACATTACCAATACTGCATACCAAAACAGGGTAATGGCTTATAATTATAAGACAAGGGGTCTCATCACGAGCCAACTTGTTTAGTTAAATTACAACCAGTGAATGGCATTGTCAAATAGTTGGCCATCAAACTAGGACAATGGCTTTTTATCTTACAAAATAGGAAAAAAGAAAAAGTGATACAAAAATAAGGAAACATATTTTTGGATTCATTCTTTTTAATTGTACTTTGAAATGGATGGGATAATGAATGATAAAATGGTTAAAAGGTATCCCTCTCGAGACTATAAACGTTTGCTGGCAGCAGAGGCTCTACCTATGACAAAGGAGTCATTACAAAGCTAAGTTGGAGAATTTTTTTGTTTTATCATTATCAACCAATTAAGGTTAATTTGAAACTTAGAATGTATTTAATTTTAATACGAGAAGAAAATAACATAAATAGTTATCATTCTATTCATAATTTATAATTGCCTAGTTATATTAGAATTTTTTCTATCAGATAAGATTTACATATTAAGAAAGTTTAAGTATTTTAATTAATTTCTCAGAGATAATTGTTTCTCCTAGTAAATCGCCAATTGTTGTGCTCTACAACAACCCCCCATTTCATAATTTTTTTACTTAAAACTCATAATATGAAATGGGTCTCTTTTTAAACTTAGATGTATAAATAAATCGGTATTAACTCATCATTAGAAAAACCTCATCAAAAGGTCCAATGGGAATGATATATTTTAAAATAAACCTTTTGAATTAAAATAAAATAGGTTTTTTTTAATAATTATAAGAGTTCTTTGTTATTTCGATAAAGCGATCGCAGGATCAGATATCGCAATGATAAGAAAACATATATAAAAAACCCATTGACTTACTTCGATCCGAAAAGGAAATCGCTATCGGATATCGGGAAAAGGCAAAACACATAGCATAAAGTAACGCCTCCCTCATTTCTCCGATGCGATAAAGTGTATCGCCATCGGCAGTCGATCGTAACAACCCAATGCATAAAGTATGACACATTCAAACCCTCCGATGCGATAAGGCATATTGCCATCGACGATCGGCAATGTTGCAATGGCATAAGTAATATGACCCGAACCCATCCCCGATTGCGATGCATTAAATTAAGGCACATGTTTCGAAACATATTTAAAAGGCTTGCATGCAGTGTATCAGCTTTTAGTAGTCGGAAGATATTCTGGACTATGATTAAAGCCTTTCCGTTCACGTTACCAATCACCGATTGCGATTTATCTTTGGTTATCTCTCAAAGAATCTAAGCCACGCTTGAATGGGTCATTCATCATATAAATGATATAATGGGTATTCATGAACACCTTTACCATGATTGACAGGTTAAATGACCAATTAATGAAGCAGTTATGGCGAGATTTTCCTTTAGATTCCATCTGCGGCAATTTCATTATAATCCTTTATTATACGCCAATTGACATAATTCTTTCATATTGGATTATACTAGCCATTCTCTGTATCACGTTGCTTTTATTCCTTATGCAGAACTCCATCGAAATAATGAATTTGAAACAAATGGGAAAGAAAATTAAGAAACCCGTAGTAACAGGGCTCCTATAGCAACAATGTAGTCAACCAATGATCCAGGACCAAGTAAAAAAGGTTTAATCTCAGACACTACATGTCTCGGCCTTGGAAATACAAGTTGGCAAAGCATATACAATTTAATTGAAGTAGAGGAGCCTGAGGAAGTATCGGGAGAAGCTACTGCAGATTCAACTAGAAAATCGAAAGCTTCCCTGAAAGATTTAGCTGATTCATATTTGTACAGGATAGCAGCACATGAGAAAATTCTTCCATACAATGATGTAGTGAGATGGGTGGTAGAAGAAATTCCAGTTTTAAATAGAACATTTTGCACAGTTGACGGAAGGATTTTTGGCTCATTTCAGCCTGATGACTTAAGGAAAATGTATCACTTGCCTGAACCAAAAAAGAAATACAACAAAGCCTTTCTTGAAAATTTCGCAGAGGAGAACGAGACTTAGTCGGCCCCAATTAGGCAGTGGAGACAGAATCCCGCAAGGCACAAACATGAATCATCAGGTAAGTACTCTGTAGATTCGTTGTGTTCTCCTTACTGTTATGCCAGGGCAATGATGTGTAGAATTTGGGGATTACATGATTCTGCAAAGTTCACTATTGAAATGGTTCCTTTAATGGAAGCGACGGTTAATAGTGAAATGATGGATTGGGCAAATATATTGTCCGCCAAATTAGGCACTGCAATGATTGAATTTAGATCAAATACACGCATAACCACCAGGACTATTCCCCCTTTTTATTATAGTGCTTATATTATGGATACTCTTTGCTTTAATTCTGAATATCTTGTACTCGGGTGGAGATGGACTTCACAAGACCCTAAGCCAATCCACATTTATCATCAAAAGTTATGGAAGGCGCACTATAAAGACCACTTGTACCAAATCTGTAATGGTTTCATGTTACCTATCTATTATGCCATTTTTGATAAGCCTGCCCCAAATATTTCCATGGAAGCAGAGATGGACTTGACTGCTGTAGGGAATTGGTTCGGGGAAGACAAGTTCACATATATAAGGGTTTTTGGTAGTGTTGCAAGACCTCATGTCCTCCCTCTGTATGTACCTAATAAGCTATTAGCTCGAGAATTGGCCTACCAAATAACAACAGCAGGAACATCCAAAACTCTTAGGAATTCTAAAAAGCAGGCTTGGCCTACATTTCCTTTGAGATGTGGTGTTTACACACTACATGATTACAAGTAGGCGGAAAAGGAGGCAGAAAAAATAAACATGCTCAATCTTGCAACCATTCCTAACAGGCAATTCGATCCAAGGAAAGTTGCTTATACCGTTCGTGAACAAGTCAAACTTACAAAGTTTGAACATGAAAAAGATGAATTTGATGACCTATTTTCTTCAACAGAATCATTATTCCAGGTACAAACATTGGCCAAAATGAGATATAACGATGAAGCGCTGGTAGAATTTAATAGACTCAGAGAACAGAGGTTGCAAACTCTACCTCTAGACTTATTAGCTACAACCCCAACAACCCAGTCAAGCGAGCCTGAACAAAAAATTATTGATAAACCTCCTGCTACAGAGAAGATTCCCAAAAAAGGAAAAGAACCAAAGCAGGAGAAAGAGCAGGAGGAAGAGCAAGAAAAAGAACAGGACAAGGGCAGTGAACACATCAATATAGATACTCAGATTGGTCCCAAGCTCCTAAAGGAATGGCAACAATTCGATTCCATTATAAGCAAGGTTTCAACACACCTAAAGTAATAGTTGGTCAAGAGACAGTGACAACTACAGTTCCAATTGAAGGAACCAACGGCCTACCCACAAGTGAAGATGTAGAAATAATTCCTAAGGATCCATCCGATCAGATTGTTTTGCAGATAGAAGATATACCACCATTAGATATCTTTTACAGTCCCAAACATAGGGCTATAGTGAAAAGACAGAGGAAAATGAGAAGACTTGATTAATCTTCCCTTTTACATTTACAAACAGAGATGGCTAATGTGTTATGGAAAGAAGAATTCAATCATTCCGAGGACCTCACAAAACTTTCTCAGTATGCCGGAGCTTACTCGAAAGCTACTATGGATAAAGCATCGGAAGTAAGCAATTTACTCAAGGAAAAGGACCAAACAATTGTTTCCTTACAGTCACAGGTATCCGAGAGACAACAAAGAATAGAACAATTAATACAGCAGCTAGCAGAATAACAACAGATAAACAATCAATTAAATGAACAATTAATCAAAGAGAAACAAAAGATAGTTTAAAGCGCAGTGCAGAAACAAAAAGAATTATCCGCAGCATTAGCCAAGCTGAAGACAATGAATGAAAAGATGAGTAAGACAAAAGATGAGCAAATCGCTCAATTATCACAACTGGTAGAGAAATTCAAAGGTCTTCCTCAACCAGCAGATTTCAGGTCTGAACCTCTCCAGATTAATAAAGCATTGATTACATAGCTAAAATTGCTATGTCATAATATTTCCTTGGCTGAGCCCCTCTGTCAGATTACTTCATCAATAATTAACAAATCAGTCGAAGCTAGGCAAGATTTGGAACAGGCCGATGAGACTTTGACCAACTTTCTTGCTTGGCAAGAAACCAGTGAAGTACAAGCCGCGAATCTGCGTAAAACTCTAGAGTCACATAAAGAAATCCTTTTCCTAGAATGGCAGTCACAATTGATGAAAGCAGAAAGAGAAACCTCAAGATGCAGATTATCAACCAGTAATTTAATTGAGTTAATCAATAATACTCTTCATCTGTCTAACTTAATTTCACAGTGCACTCCAAGTAAATTGCCATCAGCCAAGGCATTGGAACAAACATGCAATCAAGAATTGGAGAAGAATGCGAGATTAATCACAGGCATCCAAAGTTTAACTTGGGATACCTTTTGTTTTTTCCTAGTTAAGCCATACAGCCAAAGGGCATCACTCAAATGTTTAATCGATGCAATCGGTTACATGATTCCCGAAATTCATTGATGCCACATATTCAACCTAGCTGCATTCTCGTCTGAGTCACCCTCCAGAATTGCAACCAATGCTTGCTATTTGCCAACTCAAGCAAAAGGAAGATCATCTGAAACAATGAATTATGCTGCCGACTGCAAACAGGCCTATTTTGAGGAGATTTTCATGATTTAGTTATACCACCTAGTAGCATTTTTATTTCATAATTAGTTAGCTTAGATAGTATTTATAGAACCTTTCATGCATTTAGAAAGGGTCCTCAGTTTTTGTATAAACTCAAATCAGTAAGTTACACTATTGTACTTTTGATATATTTTTATGAATACTGGGCAATTATTCTGAATTTTAACGAAGAAAGCTTTGATGACATGTGCACTATTGCTTTATTGTGGAAGTGTTTTTAAGTTAGAAGAAGGAATTTGAATGCGATTGATATCGGGAGTGATACAAATAACATATGGTACTACTATCTATGCTCTTGCTTCATTCTCTAATGTAAATCGACATTTATTTAATCTTGCTGTCATTGGATATATATATGTGTTTTAACAACAATCCTTATGCTTATCACTATTGAATGTTTAAGGAGTGTTACTCCTGTTAGTGTCAGTCTTTACAGCCTTCCTCCAGTGATCAAATGTGCTCTTACATAGTTATTTTGAAGTGTCAAGGTCAAATTTTGTCATTTCAAAGAGTTTTCAAGCAAAATTTGGTCACTAGGCATTAGGTCTAGGGTTTGCTCTCACTCTTTTCAAAGTTTCCCAAAGGCCCATCCATGTCATCATTCAACTGAGTCTATAATCATTTATAGGGTTTTCATCATCATGTCAAGTTCTAATGGGTCATTTTACGTCTTGTTCATGCTTCAGTTGTGCCTTGGCAAGTTCATTTCCCTCTCCTAGGGTTTTGAAGCCAATTTCTCTTGGATGGTCAAATCAATGGAAAAACTTGTTTCCTGATGTTAATACACCTTCCCCTATCCTTAAAGTACCATATCATACACTTCCCAACACTCAGATTCCCAAAAATCCTCATTTTTGCACAAACCCTAGTTTCTAGCTACAACCTGGCAATTTTCTAGGTTTGGCCTGTGATTTGCCCTTTTGGACCCCTTCCCCTCACTCAATCTCTGAGATTCCATTTTCCCCTGCTTCCTAACATTCCTCCCCACTCCCAAAAATTTCCCCAAGAATTTAGAAGCCCCCTATCCCCTTCATTTCGCTTCATTTCGACCAAATTCCTTGTTTCACACATCGGGGCAAGTTTCACTCAAATGATGTTTCAGAGCAGTTAAAGATGAATTTTGGAAAACTGAGAGAGGTTTTTGTCCACCACATGCCAAGAA
>APFE031451460.1:150737-163857 GCA_000404065.3 Pinus taeda
GTGCTCCAAGGACGGTTGGCCAAAACACAAAAACGAAAGAAAACGCCCGATCCACTCCAAATTTTGGCCAAATCCTCTTTGGCTGAGCATGGTACTTGATTGGGAACTCCCAGCCTAAATTTCAAGAAATTTGGAGAAAATTTTGTCATTTGTGAATTTTTTGTGCCATTTACAGGTTTTTCCCGTGCCATGTCCGCGTCCCAAACGCGGATGTTTTGAAGGACTTCTCGGAATTTTGAAAACTTGGCATTTTTGGAAAGGGCATGCAAAGAGAAAAATTACCAATACTTGGGAGAAGCTTGATTTTGAGATTTGAGCCTCCAAAAGCTCAAAATACATCAAAAAAAATGACTTTCTGCCCACTTTTTGAGTTGCAGAAAGTGACCTTGGGAGAAATGGTTTTTGAGGGGGCAAAACAACTCCAAATTCAGAAATTCCACTTGGGATGGAAAGTAGACAGACCAAGCTTTCCAATGAGCCATCTTGCACCTGATTTGGACTAGTGGAACCCACTCAAAAGTTGCTGCAAAGGTGCGCGGATGTGAGAGCCAGGGGGCGCGGATGTGAGAGCTAACTTTGCCAAAATTGACTTTTTTGGTCAAAAAACACTGTTTTGACTATGGTTGATTATTTTTACTTGTAGATGATGGATAAATGTAATATTTTCATGGCACTTTGATAGATTTTACCTCTCTTTACTCTTCTAGAAGCTTCCTTGATGTAAAAGGTGAATAATTAATGCATGAATCAGTTAGCTAAGTAATAGAGGCAAGTTGTTGAGCTGCCTATTATCTAGTGCTTAGTTTGGAATTAGTTCAAACTGCTCCTAGAAGGATGAGCTCGACCCCTAGAGGCAAGGGAAGAGGTTAGCTTGCCTATATTATGTGTTTCTTAGTCATTTTGAGAGGTTGGAAGGTTGGACTCTTGAGGGAGAAAGTTTTCATTGTATATTGTACATCTATCTTTGCAATTTCAAGAGGAAGAAAGCCAGGGTTTTGCAGACATCCTTGTGGATTCTTGTGGATTGTAGTGTTGATGGTGTGTTCTCTACATGTTCTTTTAAGTTTGTTTATGTATTCTACATCTCTCTTTTGCTTCTATTTGGACAGATGAAGTGGTAAAGTTTGAATACATGCTTTGACATGCTCAGCTTTTTAGTTTGTTCAAAATTTATGTTTTTTGCTATCTAGAGAGGATTCAAATGGTTGTTTGCCTTCTTTAGCTCCTTCTCTATCATCCCTGATCATCCATCTCAGATTAAGGCATCAGCGCTCACTCCTACCTCTCCCCAAAGATCCCCCTGCAAAAACTGTGCTCAATCCCTGCACCCTGAATTGCACTCCCTCCAATTGCCACCAAAAACCCAAAAATCTTTAAATCAACCCCCTTTATCAATTTACTAGCCTAAAATCTTTATTCCTAATTGGTCAGCTTATCATATTGAAAGATCTAACGAATCTGACCCGAGAGAGCCTTCTCATACCTCGTTGGGCTAGCTACGAGGTGAAATGGTTTGATGTAGCCTTGAGAGTTTGTCTATCTCAGCCTAGGTGAATTCCAAGCGCTAACAACTCCTTCAATCATATTTATGTCAATGATATATGAAGAATAGTGTAATAATGTTTTAATCATCACTTTGTTCAACTACTTGAACAACGTAATTATCATATGAATAAATCTCTTTATTTACTAATAGAGTCATCTATATGCCTGTTTGTGAATAAAGATCATCAAAAGTTACACTAAAGCAGAAATTCCCCGGGATAGATTAGTTGTTTATAATTTTACTTTTTAGATTAAATCATCATCTATTATCATTAGATATCATAAATCCACCACTTATCCATCCCATCTTCCAATTATTGGGAAACTGGTCCCATTATTTCTAGTCGGAGCCACCACACCAAACGGAAAAGGAGTTGCCTTTAAGGTCCGGACTGGGTGGTTTTCCCCGATATTGTTGCAGCGATTTTCGAGGCATCAACAGGGAGCTGGTATGCTTTCAAGGCCTATTTTAAATTCATCTATTACACTCAAGCATAATTCTGTTTTGCATGAAATTTATATAGAACAATATGCAAATGATAGTGACTTTCAAGAAGTATATGCAAGCTTGAGTCAAGGAAATCAAATTGAAGAGTTGGATTATCATGTACTTGGTATTTTGTTGTATCACTTGGGCAAGTTGTGTATTCCACAGGGAGAAAGAAACAGTAACATAAGGAAGGCACACACTTCATTGATTGCTGGACACTTTGGTGTAGGAAAGACAATAGTAAATTATCAAAGGTATTTTTATTGGCCATGCATGTTGGATAATGTTTCTCGTTTCATACGAGGATGTTCTTTATGTGCTATAAGTAAGCCTAGCAATAGGAAACATGGTTTATATACTCCACTTCCGGTACCTTCACGTCCATGGGAGAGCAAATCAATGGATTTTGTAGGAGGTCTTCCATTGTCAAGGAAAGGTCATGATTACTTGTATGTAGTTGTAGACAGGTTCAACAAAATGTTCATATTAACACCTCTTAAAAAGAAAATTACAACTGAATAAACAACTCATCTTTTCTTCCAAAACATTTGGGTTCATTTTGGTCTTCCTAGTTCTATTGTAAGTGATCGAGATTCTTGATTTGTTGGGAATTTTTGGTCAAATTTGTGGGACATGATGGACAAAAGTTAAAGAAGAGCACATCCTTTCATCCACAAGCAGATGGAAAAACTGAGGTGGTCAATAGAACAATTATTCATCTTCTTGAGGATATTGCAACAAACATCCCAAGTTGTGGGATGAACAGTTGTATTACATACAACAGGGCAAAGCATTCTTCCACAAACACATCACCATTTGAGGCATGTTATGGGTACTTGCCAAGATCGCCATTGGACTTCATATTTGAGAAAGATGTCGCTATCGAAGGTCACATTGACATCGATAAGGCAAGGAAGTTCATAAAGGAAATTCAGTTGATACATCATACAGTGCAAGAACAACTTGAGAAAAGTCAAAGCAAATACAAGGAAAGGCATGACAAACACCGGGTTGATCATAAATTTCAAGTTGGTGACGAAGTTTGGTTATATATTAGCAAAGAGAGACTTCAAGGGGGAGGTAAAAAGCTTAAACCAATCTGTTATGGTCCTTTTAAAATTCTAGAAAGGATTGGTAACAATGCATTAAGCTTGATTTTCCTCCTTATATGCAAATATACTCTGTTGTTAATGTTGAGAATTTGAAATTATTTGAGCCTTTGATTGATGATCAAGGAGAGCATGTTCAGCTGCCATGAATAGATCATTTCTTGTCAGAATATCTAAATGAGCTTCAACAGGATCTCATAGTTGACAAAAGAACTAGGATTTCAAAGAGAGGGGATGTCAAATACCTTAGAGTGGGACTCAAAGGACAAAAGCCTCTTCAAGCCAAATGGTTGCAGACCAAGAAGGTTAGGGAGTTGTACCCTCACCTGCTGAACAATTGACCGTATCTTTTGGGGTCCAAAAGGCTTCTAGTGGGGAGGAATTATCAGGTGCTCAATATTTAGCTCAAAAATCAAAGTTCTCATATTGGCTCAAGACCTGAACAAATGCGTCTGTCTCATCAATATGATCGCAACGCAATTTGTTTCACTAAAAACCGAGTTCGGATGAGGGAGAAAAGGCCTGTTGTTCATTTTCCTAAACAACTAAAAAAATTGCAGAACATGACAAAATGGTGACATGGCAGTACAGTCAGCATGATGGGAAACTTCTTCAGTTTTTTCCCAATGAATATGTGACAAGTTTTACTTTAGGATTCGCCAGTTTGGTTGTGTGAAGGTGAAATTGGCCATTGTCCTCCAAGGTGGAATTATAAGTTCATGATGAATATTATGTGGATTTATTTTTTTAAGAAATATTGATATATATATTTATTATCTTATTTTATATATTTTAATATCATATATATATTATAATATAATATATAATATATATATATATTATATATATATATATATATTCCAAACTATATTCAAAGGCTAATATATATATATAATATATAATATATATTAATATAAATCCAAACTATATCCAAAGGCATCAAAACAATTGAATGGCACAATGTTTTATGGGTGGCAAAATGTATGAAGGGACAGGTGGAGGGCCGATCGAACCCGTGACTTCCCCCTCCCAATTTCGTTGCATAATCATTGAGCCAACAACAAACTTACTAAATGGTGGCCCCAATTCTTTATTTATGCCTACAGCAAATGTCGACGGCGAAGCGGAGGGGGCCAGCCCCGTCACCATACGACCATACAACATAAACCATGGGCCAACGCTAAAGGATAAGTGCACTTAGAGCGCTGCTAATCCAATTTTCACTTAATTAATCTGTCTTTTAAGTTGGCAGCAGTTTTGGAGGCGCACCAATTTTGGCGGAATTGCCAATTTTGGCGTGTTAATTGGAGTCTTCTCCAGTTTTAGTGGGGTTTCCTAAGAAAACATTGACTGAAGCATATCTTGAGTAATTTTCGACCAAATTGAGCTCAAAAAGAGTTGTTCTTAGCTAATTTGGACATTCTGAACACATTGGTGCAGGTATCAGGAGCCATAGAGCTTTGTAAAACAACATTTTTCCACATTGAGCTAATATAGAGGCCCAAGCCATGGAAGCTTGACCAAGGAGATGTGGCCCAAGAGGGGTGAACTCCTTCATCAAAACATTGTGTTGATGTGTCTCTTTGATGGTTTGCTGCAATGTGAATGTTTGGCGTTCACTATTTATTTCTAAATCTATTTTGCTCATGAATGTCTTTTTAAACTTAAGGAAATTTACATGATTGTAGGCACAAATAGCTAATAAAACCTCAACACAAGAAGCAACTAGAAAGCACATATTTATAAATATGTAATTGTTATAAACACAACAAAAGAAGTTGCTATAAACCTCCTCCACTACCTTCTTCAAATTTTCTTCCCTCTGAATTGTTTCGTCTTTCTATGCTACCAAATGTATATTCTTTACATGTAGCACCTCATGAGACATTTCTAAGTGTGCCAACTCTACTATTGTTGTTGTTGGGTGGAACTATATCTCTTGTGTGATGCTTAGTTGTAATTTATTCAACGTTTCAAATGGTAGTTGTGATAAAACTAGTTCTACATGACTGAAGCCATCTGCACATTATTGCATTTTTGTAATTGGAAAATCCATTGTTTTTGGTGATATCTACAATGCGTGGCACTCCCCTGATACTGAAAATGGTTAGGGCTACGTCATTTTGGGCCCCATCATCCTTGTTGCACTCTATGCTTCTTTTTGTTCTATCTCTATTGGATATACTGTCGACAGTTTACTGGATCCCAATAGTTAGCGTAGTTGTTCCAAGACTTCTTATGTCTTTAATTATCTTTGTTTCTATTGTTGTGTATCTATCTAGTACTCTTTTTTCTCTCTTTTACTTGGTCCCCGATTTTATGCAAGTCGACACAAGGAAATGACTAGACTTGGGTGACCCCTAGTTTCATTGCCTGTCTTTTTTTGTCTCACCCAAGAAGTCCCTTCTTCTGTTGTTTGTTCTTGCTTCCTCTTATCCCCAACTGCACATTATCTTGTTCTTATGAACCTCCTATGCCATTCCCTTGTTCTGTCTCCTGCGCAAATTCCTATTCTTGCTCCTTGCTACTTTCAATATTTTTAGCTTCCTCTATCTCTTTTATTGGGACTTTCCATTATGAATCCAGATCATTTATGATGTTGCTAAATTCATGATATGTCAACTTGTAGTGGCTCTGCATCCATTTCTTCATTGGATCCCCCCTTTATTGTATATACATGAAATGAGAGGTCGCCTTAAAGTGTGTGATCCCCTTGTATACTTACACAATTTGTAGTGGAATGTGAAATATACTTTTGATTGTATATCTTACCACCTCCTTGTACATATAAATTGTCAGATTATTCTCCAATTACCTATACTTATTCACAATATTCCACAATGAAGCATACCAGGGTGCAAAAAATGGTTTGTGCGCCACTTCTGGAAACTACGTCTCTTATGGCTCCCTCCATGCTACTACGACGATCAATATTAGGAGCCACACATCATGGAACTCTAAATTTTTGTCTTCCACCTCCAGATAATCAATTACAAACTAGTTCAATAAGAATGTAGCCCAATTAATCTTGAACCCTAGTGTGCACTTCATTATTGTTTCTATTACTCCTACTGGCACTTGGTCTTTGTGACATTTTCTTAATAGCTTATAGGACATGACATACAACACACACCTGACCATGTCCTCATTGATGTTAGGTATATCAAAACTGCGCACACCCCCGTGTGTTCCATATTTCTCCTTTGCTTCCTCTACTAGAGATTTTTCCTTACTCTTGTCCATGAAAATCGACTTTGGGTCTTCTTTTTTTGTGGGAAGTCCTGTAAATATAGAACTAACATTAATGTTTGACACTGGCCAGTCCAACCAGAGGAAACCTCTGTGGACACAACTCAAGAGGTACTTAACACAAATGTTGACTTCAATATTGCGGCCAAAGTGAGGAATTTTAAGCTAGTTGAGAGTATCGAATTTCTTCAGGCCACGTGCCCACTCCCATGGCTCCATTGTAACGACTGGATCATCTGGACTTGTGATGATTTAGAGATACTTCTTTGGTGCAAGCTTTGTTATCACTCAGAATTTTCTCAAGGTTAAAGAAAGAAATTTCCGAGGTAACCACAAAGCAACCTTTTAAGTACAAAATCTAACCAATCTGTACTCAGAAAGGGCTCTCTCTTTATGATTTAGCTTTGTTAATGGGATATTAGGCTAGTTATGAAAGCTTGGGGGGTTTTGATTTTTTTTGGTGGTGGAATTCAGGAGCAGATGGATAGAACAAGGTATTTTAAGCCATTGGGCTATGGAATCAATTGAAGATGGCTTAACTGGAACAGGTTGATTCAACAAAAGAGGGCTTCATAGGGCAAGATAGCTAAATAAGATACAAATGATAGCTTAAAGGGTGAGATGGTCTTGAGAGGGAGGACAAGAAATTAAGAATCCTTAAACAAAGTTTTAAGATGAGGGAAAGTGGGTGATCATTAACAAAAAGCAATTAAGAATTCTTTGTTAAATGACCACAATGATAAACTAAGAAGCAAGGAGAAATTAAGAATTCCCTACCTATGATAGCTTGGAAGAAAACATAAAGAATATAAATGGTTTTAAAGACAGAATGCTGCAAAGCTCTTTATGAAATATACTTTTTCGTTTATCATTCAGATATGAAACACATGTGAAATATTTAAACAAGAGAACTATAAAAACATAAGATATAGAATACTTATTTGTTTCTCGTTTGACATAGGAATCCTGTAAAAGTCCTTTGCTTTATTACTTTGTCCAACGAGCCATACAATAGTTGTTCAATATCACTTCTATTCCAAAATAAAGAGTCTACAGAAAATATCTAAGAATCCACCAAAAAAATACTTCAAATGAAGAAGTATTTATACTAATTGTAAATTGAAATATCTTGAAAAAATATCAAGATTGGTTTTACAAATATCTTCAAATGTTTTACATTAATAGAACTTTAATAAAGGACATTCAAAACCAATGAATCTATTTGGAACTATTTTTATGGATTTATGGTGACAAAGAAGAGAAAGTCAAATTTGATAGCAACTCTTATTAGATGATGAAGCATCCCAATCACTAATTGCATCCTTCCTTTGTGCATTCTGCCCCAGAAATTCTGCAAACATAGGGTCCAATGATATGCTTGTATATCTCAATCTGAGATAGATATGTAAAAAGTGAAAGCAGTTATCGTAGATAAGAATGTTTTTGAGATAAACCTCTCTCAGTTTACCAAAATTTAGCTACAAGTATTCACAATATTCTTTGCAAAAAGATGTCAAAAACATGACTTTGTATTAACTGAAAAATAGGTTGTGAAGACATGCATTTATCTCCCTTTTGGTAATACTTGTGTAAAAAGTGAGAGAGGTTTTTGTAGATTGGCCCGTTGGGAACAAAATCTCCTCCAGTTTCACAAAATACTCCTTGGATTGACCACAATAGTTTATGCAAAACTATGATTTAAACAGGAAATTTCTGAAGAATGTACCATTTCTGGTCTAATTTCATCTTTTAACCTTGAATTTATTTTAACTGTTTTTTACTTTTACTTTGGATAAACTTCATTGTTGCTGGTGAAAGAGTTTTCATATTTGTTTAACCCTTACTGCATCCATATTTACTTTTTACTATTTACATTTTACCCTTTTTTTTTTTTTCAGCTGTCTTCACTTTGACATGAATTTGTATGCTATGTAACTGTCTTCCCTGCTGTTTATCTTCATACTAGTTGATTTACTTGACTTGGTCTTCATTCTGATGCTCTTTAACCCTGATACACTTTGACTATTCTTTACTGTGTCCTTTTACCTTCCATCTCTATTTGAATAGATTTGATAACATTCTCGGAGTAAAAAGGTATTATGACTAGTATTAAGACAGTTTATCCAAGGCTGTGGTCTTTTGATTACCTGTTATGGAGTGACTGGTAATGGTGTACTGGTTCACTTAGAAGCACACCATGGACTGGAGCGGCGTTAGGCAACAAATTTGAGGGTGGTTGATGGTTTTGGGTACGAGTTGGTCATTTTCTACGTACTGGTTGCATGCATGAGTTTCCAGAATAAGGGCAAAAAATGGATTAACTTTGTTTTTATGCAAAGTCAAAGTTTTTGGCGGGTTTCATGACACGGACGGTTACGTCAGTGGGAGTGACTTGACATTTTGTCGTTAGCGGGAGGAGGTAAGCGGGTTTCATCGCACAGCTTATGGAGGGTAAGTGGTATTTGGGGGGAGCAGAGAGATTCCATATATTGCGTGACACGTAGCGATGGTGCTGTTCACTAAACCGCTTACCATTGTGCACTAAAGGTCGACCGCGGAGGCCTGTGTGATATGCGCGATGACCGTCGGATCTGTGGGATCTAATCGCACTACTGTCGGGGAGGTCAAGTGGTGGAAGGTTAACGAAGGGCAGGCCCAATATAATTAAAGAAGTTAATCATATCCGGGGCAGTTTGATTGGTTCGAAAGTTATTAATTAATCGTGGGGATTAATTAATCCTTGTTTTAGTATGGCGGGGGCGGGTTCTTAATTAACCATGGATTGGTTAATTAATTCCTTTTATGGACTTTATTATGATTATATTTAACCATCAGGGCGGGGTATATAATATTTGGGGTTTTTGTATATTTATAATAATACAGGAATGGGTAATGTTGCTTTATATAGGGGAATTACATAATAATATGAATTAGTGGTTAATATGACTTTGTGAAAATGTGTGCTAAGTTAAAAACATTTTCATCATACATATTTAAAACTTAGGCTAAGTGAATATGAAGGTTTATATGGAGGGTGTTCTATTTTCCCTAAGTAAAATATAATTTTTACTTTGGAAAGATTTATTAGGGAAATGAATAACTTATGCAGGGGGGTGAATATTGATGAAGGGGCTCAAGCACTTAGGCATTACAAATAATGGGGTTGAGGGTCTGATCCCTCCAAAATTTGGAGAAATGCTCTGAGCCCCTCTAACTTTGGTAATTACCTTTAGTACTTAGGGAATTAATGAAGATTTAGTGGAAATGAGTAGGGAAGTTAATTATTTTTGACTTTGCTTGCTTAACGTGCCTTCCATGTGATACATGCCTTTGCCTTGTGATGAAAGTAAAAGATTTACACATTTAAACTTATCATTCACCCCACATTTATTCTGCAACCATCATCTACTTACCCTACCTACTTTATCCTAGCATTCTGACTTCTTTATTAGGGTGCACTTAGACTGGCAAACCCTTATCAAAATTTCTTTTCTTTTACATATTGATACCTATCTAAATCTAAACTTATTTAATACAAGGGCTTAGGTTAAACTGTTGAGCACCTTTTATTCACTCTACCTATCTACTTATCTACCAAGATTAAACTGTTTGATCAGATCTTTATTCTCTATTTCTACGACATGAAATTGAAAATATGAACTAGTCAAGCTTCAACTATTTGACTATTCATGAATTGTGGCATAGGTGACAAGCTGCACACAATTTTTATTATACAAAAGTAGTGGCATTTAGACTTGCACACTTTCCTGGTCTTTTCTTTTTGTTGGGGTTCATTTTCTTTCCTTTTTTTGACCTTTTCTTTATTCTTTTTCTAGGGCATACCCTCTTTACATTTTTTAATTTTTTAATTTTTTACAAATATGGAAAACATTTGCAGAAGCAAAGGTGTGTACATATTTTAGAACCAAACCAAGTCAATCATGATATATGACACCTATTGGTATATGAACCTAACAGTGGCTCCATTTGGGGATGGCATTTCCTTGTGAAATGTTAAGAACATCGTCGACTAGTAGCCTGATCCATTGGGCCAATCCCACACATGTATATGCTCTGTTGCATAATCTTTGTGACTAAAATTTTTGAACTAAAATTGTAGCCTTTTCTACAAACTGAAACCTGATCTAATATATACTTGCTGATGGAAACTGAATTTATTCAAACCGAAATCCTACCTACTTTCTCTAATCAGCTATCTGGCTATTGGTTAGGTAAAATGAAACAACCAATGCAACCACTTATGCATCATATACATTGGTGACTTTTGTTGCCTGTGCTTGTTGGTGGTTAAAATTGAGATCTTGAAATCAAATATAACCTTGTCAACCAAAGATAAGATAAGGAAATACTTGCTTTCCTTTGTAAGCTCCAAAAACTGTACGAAAGGATCCTCCAAAATGTGCACACTATTTTTAAACTAATTCAAACAACTATATAATTGTTCCGGATAGCCTCCATGCCATGAAACTGAAATGTCACTTTTATCTTTACCACCGTGCAGAATTTCAGATGAGCATTGTGATGATACTTTTATTGATTGAAATGTCTGGCTGGTGAAACCATTATCATCTTGATTTTGACTCTCATAGTCTGTAAATGGAGGAAAATTATGATTGCATTCATTATCAAACTCATCAGTTATGGGATCATGAAAAACTTGGAAGGATTGATGCAACCTATTACATATAGATTTGAATGGAACTTCATAAGTTTCTATAGGCTGCTCACCCTTTTCTTTAGAGATTTTGTACCACATTCCCTTTAAAAACTGAAATGATTCAAAATAAAGGGGCAAAGAAGCTTCACTCATTTCCAAATTTTCTGCATTTTCTTCCTCACTTTCATAGCTGAAATGAACAAGCTGATCACTATTCTCAAGTTGGTGAAACTGGATTTCCTTATTCCCCAAACTAGCCTCTGATTGCTCTGTAAAGTTAGTTTAGATTTGAAGAACATAATTATCATCATACTAATCATATTTGGGAAAATCATCAAAAGAAGTAATGTCATCAAACACACACATTAGATCAGGAGATTTCTCCTCCACATATTGCTTTATAAATCTATCTTCTAATCTATGGTAATTGGAATTAGCAGGAATTTGTTCATGATTCTTAATGTCTTCTTGTACTTATGGCTGCAATATATTGACCAAAGGATAATGGTAATCCTGCCATATAAGATCTTCTGGATGATTTGTACCAGGAAAACAAACCTCATTCCAAATTGCTGCTTGTTTTAAGTGATTGGCCTATTGTTTCTCCTCCTTATTATCCACTGTAACCAAGTGCTCTAAATACTCTTGATCTTCATCAAATATAACAACCTTATCACATACAATAGGAAAATCCTTATCATTATCTTTGTCATATAGAAGCTTGCAAGGTAGTTGCAAACTCTCATTAATTTTAGATGAAAGATCATGATCTATCAAAGTACATTGTCTTATTTCATTTACATGCAAGGAAAGAAAATTTGTTACATGGTTTTCATCAAATAAATTTAACTGGTCTTTAATTTATGAAGAAACCACTACTTGCTGAAGATGGTCTTGTGGTTCAATACTTTTAATCTCTATCACCTCTACCTCTAGATCTCCGAATTGTTGTTGGTTTTCATTGCTGTTTTCTATTTGAGCAAGTTCAGGGAATTGAATTTCTTCTTTATTCTGATCAATTTATTGTGCTGCAAGAATTGTTTCATGTGGGGAAACTTCATGGGCCTCTGAATAACATACATCATCTTTTTCTTTCTGAGGGGAAGATAATTCAAGCAAGGCTTCCACTTTTTGAAAAGGCTTTTCTTCTAAAACCTCTAATATTCCATGATCCATGAATTGATCATCATCATCATAGTAATTTTCAAAATATTGAATAAAACTTTCAAAATTGTCACAACAGTCTTGAATTAGCAATAGAGATGAATAACTTTCTTTGTATTTGTCATGAAATGCAACATGAAAATGCTTTAAAGAACGTATGCTAGAGGCTGGTAGATTTTCATACCAAGATCTAGCCTTTTCTTCTAAAGTTACCATAAATATTTTCATAAGACAATCTTCATGGAATTTGACTTTAAACTTTCGAATGTGCATATGAAATTTTAATAAATGTAAAGCAACATCATCTCGTATGTCATCTTTAAACAATGGAAGATTTTGTGACCAATTAAAGTTGGGCAAAGGATTTGGAAAACCTGGAACCTTTGACCTGTCCAAAGGAGCATACCTACGTTGATTTATTGAATTCATCTTGAAAACACTCAATGCTAAAATTGGGTCACTGTAGGTTCTCAACAACTCTGGATTCTGTTAGCACTTCAAATTTCACCTCAGGTTGAAAAAGGCAAACCTCAAGGCAACATCAAACCATTTAGCCTCGTAGCTAGCCCTACGGGGCAGGAGAAGGCTCTCTCCGGTCAATCTCAGTAAAATATTCAATGGATGAGATGACCAATAGGGTAACACTGATTTTAGGCTAGTAAACTGATCAAAGGGTTGATTTGGGTTTTTTTAGGGTTTTTGGTGGCAAATTGAGGGGATGGCAATTTTGGGTGCGAGGATTGGACACAGTTTCTGCAAGGGGTTTTTGGGGCGAGGTAGGAGACAATATTGATGCCTTTGATTGAGATGGATGATTAGGAATGACAGGTGAGGAGTTAAGGAGAGCAAACAATAACTTTGAATTCTCCTTAAACAGTAGAAAAC
>APFE031451466.1:0-29509 GCA_000404065.3 Pinus taeda
TACTCTATTTTCTGATTAATAAAGATAGATGACTACTCTTATGGTTCCATTTCCATTTGTCCTATGAATGATTGATGTAAATTGTATCCTTCCTGACTGATACATAGTTGTTTTTAAGTAGATTTTATGCTCGTGTTTGCTCTCTCTTTGCTTGTGCAGGTGTTCGTCCGCGAGGATAACGGAGAATTGTGATCGGCTGGAGCGAAGGAGCGGGAGGATTATCTCTTCGACAAACACAGCGTTGGAATCCAAGTAGGTTTCCCTTACCCACTTGTTAATTACAACTAGGAACCTACAGTGTAGCATTGTTTGATTGTTGCTAGACCCCCTTTGGGCTAGTAGGGATCGACTCTATCCGTAGAGGGGATTTACCTCTCCAACACCCTGGATCTAGTTTCCACCATCCAGGCTGAGAGGAATTTTGTTATCATTATATAGTGGAATATTCATAAACAGATGGCTATGCCCATACTTTGTCCATATGTTCCTAATTGTGATGTAATACAAAATCATTCCTATATCAGAGCAGTTTTAGATAGTTCTTAATCAGTTTTGATCTGAGTATGGGAATGCCTACCTCAGCGATGATATTTTCACATATATATATTTTGTGTTGAATGTTTTTACAGGTTCGACCGGGGTATCCACAGGAGGATCCTTGAAATGATAAAGTCCTTCACTCTTCTTAGATGATCAAAAACCATCCTCATCTATTACAGACTTCGCACTTTAGGGGGCAATCTGTTACACAAAAAATTTTCACCACGACTTTCTACAGTTTGTGTGAGTCCATCAACACTCATACATACCTCCTTTGCAAGTCTTAAACCTCAGCTCTTCATGTCAAGCATTGAAAATGGGAGAAAGACCTTAAAAATATCTCAAATCCTAGTTTCACACTTTCTCCTAGCATTGCCTGCGGTGTCACACCCAATGGTCATGTTTCCTGCGAACTTGACCACTCTGTCTATTAAGTAATGGGTGTGAACCCCTGTGAAAGTTAAAAAGGTGTGAGTTCATTCTTAAAAACTCATCTTTGGTCACTTCTAGACACTTCTAGAAGGAATATTACGCTGGCAAGTCCGCTCCACCTTGGTTCATCCATTCCATAACTAAGGGAGCTAACTCCATGATATGAGGTGCGTGTCCCATTGAAGGAGGAACTTATCCCTTAAATGGTGGACCTGCAACTTCCTCCATTTGCACTATAAATTCATGCATTGGGCTGGTTGTAGGGGAGGTTGAAAGATGAAGATTCTTGAGGGTAAATGCTGCTGAAAATTAGGCTTCCTTTTTGAGCTTGTGAGAGGAGAGATCACGTACCTTTCATGCCATTTGGGAAGTGAGTGAGGCTTGTCAAAGTAGAGGAGACTCCCGCTGGACCCTGGAAAGAACTTGTGCAACATCAAGGCAAAGGTTGTAAGGTTCTTTTACTCATAAAGTTAATACAATCAAGTTTGTTTTTCTCAATAAACTGTCTCTAATAGTTTATTTTATGACCTCCTTGATATTCATAATGAACATGTTTTTTTATATGCAGGTATGCTTTGATGTGTGCTTGTTTGTGTATGCAGGTTATTAAATGGGAACTACTTGAAGCTATTGAAGTAAAACTGCCTCAAACAAGCGTTGGACCGAGGTAGGGTCTGTTACACCTCTTAGTATTCATTAATGAATTGAAACATGTTTAGAGAAAAGTAGATTTGCTTGTGCTCTTTGTTTCTAGATATCATTCAATACTAGGGAGATCGGTCTTGCCCGCAAGAATGATTTATTCGGCCAACACTAACTCGTAGATTCTCTTTCCTCTTATTTCACCAAATGAGAGTATTACTTGATTATATTTACCATATATGCATTGTTCATATAAATCCAAATCTAATCTAAAGTTATAAACCATATAAGGCTGAAAGTCTCTTCTATTGATTCCATGGCATTTCCTTTTCTCCATAAATAATAGGAGTTTTGTATTCTTCATTTCCACCGTTAGGAACAATGAAAATATTACATCAATTAGTGATAGTTCTTCTAATAACTTGTATAGAGTTCCATTATAAACTCTCTTTAGAAAAACCATTTTTTGTCTAACCATTTTGTAGGTTTACCTTTGAAAAACAATTTGTATACCTACATCCATAATATTTCTTATAAATATCCAATTTGTAGCTAGCTTTGGAATGTGTAAAATCTAAAAGGAATATTATAATCATTCCATCCATGAGTATAAAAAATACTTTTCGGCATCCTATGATTATGGTTGTTAAATAATGTCCTAGATAAAAGTCACTTCAATCAAATTATTCATATTCATAAAGCCACTAATTGTGAGGAGTCATATAAAAGGAAGTACCCAAGTTGATCATCCATACATCATGATTTAAACATGTGCTTCAAGAAGCTAAGTATGCATCCCCTTCTTCCTTTCAGGAGGTCGTCCCTTCCATGGAGAGAAAATCCTCAAATTCCTCTCCTTTTTGAACATTTTTAGATGTACTATAATTATTGTAATTCCCAACTTTACCACATTTAAAAATTTTCCTTACAGACTTCACTAAATATTTAGATATATATCTAGATTTAGATCTCCAACTTGAAGACATTTTTATTTCGATTGAGGGAATTACCTCTTACATATAAGACATACATTCATTAATTTTCAATGGTTTTACATATCATTTCCTCTTAGAAGATCATCAAATTTTAGAGTGGTTTCATTACTTTTGATAGTTGCAACTAAACTGTCTCATCAATATGATAAAACATAGTAAATTATTTCAAATATCTTCACCTAATGTTTGATATCAATAAAAAAAAAAACTAACTTACCATGGTATTGAAGGAATTTATATGATATTTTTCTAATCCCCTAGTGTTCATGCTTAGGAGGTATAACATATTTTGAAGGGAAATTTTATTTTTCATGGACTTGAATTGATAGAAAGTCCCTAACTTATTGAGTAATTCCTTGGTTGTAGGTTTTTGCAAGGCATTTAGTAACACTGATGTTGTAGTGTTTTCTTCAAAAAGATGTACAAAAAGAACCCACTTAAGATTGTTGATGATAAACAATCTCAACAATATAAATGGCTACTAAACATTGTAGATCTACAACAACTGATCGAAACAAAACATGCCAAAATTCTGATCTATGCCACAATCATAGTTAAACAAAAAAAAATTAATAGTAATAACTCCAACCATGTAATGGAAACCATGTTGCAAATAATACTGAGAGGGGGAGGGGGTGAATCAGTATTTACAAATCAATAACTTTTTATTTTCATACTCAAATTTATGTATGCTACTTCAATGAAGGAAATTGTCTTTAAATAAACTGACGTATATCCAACGAACTTATGATTGAGTTAATTCATCATATGTTGATATTTAATCATTGCATAAATACTTCGTTAACTGCATAAACAATGACCATGTGCAATAATAGCAGAATAAACCATCAGACATAAGCAACACACATGAACACCAAGATTTAAGGTGGAAACCCAGTGTAGGACAAAAACCACCTGGTGTTGTCTTCTTTTAATATAAGAAAAACATGTTTACAATATTGTACTGGTGCAGAATCATACGAGTACACATGAATCAACATATATAGAAGGCTACAACCTTCACTCATTCTCTAGCTTCTATTGGAAGGGAGCTACAACCCTCTAGCTCTTGTAATAGCCGATCTGTTTACTAGTACATAAGCATCAACCTACATAAGGTTCCAACCTTCACTCTTCCTCTAGGGACCATGTTTCATAAATTTTCAGACTGGATACTCCTGGAACACTACACAAAAATGTGAAGGCCACATTTCATCAAATTTTCATACTAGACCCATCAGTAACATTGATGCTCAAAATCAATCACCACTGCAATACTACCATCAAATATATCTGCATCAACCAATCACTAAAACTCAATCAACAATCTCTGAATCAACCACAATTGAATCAATCAATCACTGAAAATCCATCATCATTAAAGAAAATCACAATGACGCAGGCTAGGCCTGCAAATAACCAGGATCTTTCAAATAGAGTCATATACAAGCATGCGCCTCAACTTTTTCTCAATACACGCATTTTCATATCGACTTCTTGTTGATTCTTTTACATTAAAACTTAGCGCCATAATTTCACCACATACTCAAGTTAATAATGAAATTCTCTACGCCATCAATTCATTAATCATAAAAAAAAAACTTCTACAGTGTGATTTCAGAACTGAACACGCGCATACATATCCATATATTCACTTATGACCTGCACACATGATTTTACCATGAACACGGATTTGTTTTTAACTAACCTCAATGAACAAAGGCGCACACATCAAAACTGTGCGAGGTAATCATTTCAGGTCAAAATTGCATAAGTGTATCCAGGTTATACACGTACAGTGTATACCCTTTCTCTCTGCTATTGGTGTTGTTTATGTAGCTGGTGTTATTATAACCAAATCTCGTGTTTACCGCAGTGATTCCGCCACATAGCATTCCAACAATATTGAAGTGTAGCCACTGTGTTAAATTCAATTTTACAATAGCGGTGCATGATTTAGAACAAACCTTTGCGCTGATCCGAAATTCATTAAGTCAAAGACCGACCGGTGCGATCCTCACCTCCTAACCCGCGTTGATCCCTCAATTCAACACTGATCTCTCAAACTGGCACCATTCTTGACGACACTCGAGGAGATCTCACACGAGCTCCTCACAACAGTTGATTAATAGCTACACACAGATCCAACTGATCTTAGATCTCCCCGATCGAATGCATTCAACGAACTTGCAGCAATTCACCAGCCCGTCGATGCCAACTTTGCCCTTCCCGTCGATGCTAACTTGGCCCTTACGCAGCTCGGAGCTCAGACTCATACTTCACACCCAGATCGCGCCAAGCTTAATTGAATGAAAAAAAAATGTGCCACGCCGAGCCTATCCCTCGCACTAGACCAAATTTGCACGCTTCCACAACCGCTCAATACAAGTAGATACAATTTGATGCTGCTTCTAACACGTGGCCAGTTCTGTGCCCCTGTTATCAATGTGTTCAACCTTCGGTGCGTTCGAACCTGTTATCAACTAACAGCTAAAGTCTCACTTACATATATTCGTTCATCCTCTTATTGCTCACAGTCCAAGCTCCAGAGATCTCCGACGCTGGCTGTAGTCTCAATCTATATTAATTGCAATCTATATTAACTGGATATATATATAAACTGGATAAATAAGCTCGCTGCCATCTATATTAACCGGATATATATGCGTATTTACTGAATCGGTCATTAATTAAAATTGAACAGCGGCTATCCTTATACATACAGCCTGTGGTTGCTGATTACACCACCAGTCATTCACAATTGATGTGTATAGGCGTATATGCGTATATGAGACCGCTCCGATGGGAACGCACGAGGTTTGTGAGGACAAGTCATTCTCGGCTATCTCTGCACAGGACACATAACAATCGGTTTAATGTATATCACCTGAAGCCACGCATCAACAGTCAATACATATACCTATTGCACACTGGAAACACCAATAACGGGTTAATGTATAGCTGTTGTATGATGAAAACTAGAACCATATCTCAGAATTTATTAACCCAAACATGTCCATACAATCGAATTCAACATACTTATATTTACAGAAAACAAACAGTCACACAGTTATACATTCATGTCCAGATATGCAAATCCATGGCCCTTTTACAAACTGCTGAAGGCTTATGGCCTTGCTGATCAAGCCTGTTCTCAATCAACCTCTCTCACAATCTCTCCTGTCTAATGTCCTTTTCTCACAAAAAGTCCTCCTATTTATACAATTTTAAAAAATCATTTAATTAATTTCTCAATCTCTTAAAATCCTCAACAAACCCTTAAATTTCTCAACATCCCTAAAGGATAGGTTTTTATCCCTAAAATCCTTCAATTTATTAAATTTCCTCATATCCTTTTATTAATAAAAGGATATTTACATAAATCCTCAACTTCTCCTATTTAATTCGAAATAATTAATAAAATATTAAAAATCATCACACCCCATATTTAAAAATTAACATTATCACACCCCATATTTACAGATGGAGAAAAAGGTCTTGATGCTCCTGCATCAGACTCCCCATGTAAAAAAAATTCATGACCACCTGGTCATAAGTCTAGATATCTCCTCCTGGATCCAAAATTTTATTTTGTAATCCTTCCATGCTTGTCGATTGCTTCACTATTGTTGTCATCTGCTGTTGTCTTCCAGGTTTCCATATTTTGTTCTGTAGTGCTCCACTTGCTCTTCTCTTGCAATCTTTCACTGTCATTCCCTTGTTGTCGCTCTTTGTCTTTCTTTCAGCTGTCTTTTTCTGGGATGGTTTTACCATTAACCTCCTTATCAACTCAATTTCTTTGTCCAGTATGTCCTCTGTTTGCTGATTGTTTCCATCCCTTGATGGCTCCTTTTCTGCTGCTGCTACTATAAATGTTGCCTCACATGTTGCTCTAGCTTTCAATATGAATGTTGTGGCCTCCCAATCGTCCTTTCCCTCTGCAACATTCCTTTTCGCATCACTTGCAACTTCTTTCAACCCTGCAATCACACACAAATCATTAGTCTTAAAATCACAAGACCTTACGGTCTTGTTTGATGCTTCAGTCATTAAATCTTCGGGCTGCTTTGAATCATTCATATCATTCAACTCCTCTAGCTCTTCATCACTTTCAAAAAGTAATGGTCCACTCTCTAGGTAACATATAGAAACTTCAACATCTTCTTCAGCATCTTCCTTTTTCTGTAGCTCAACTGTTTCAAGCTTCTCTTTCTTTTGTCTGGCATCTATAACCTGTTCAAGTTCCCTTAGTTCCTTTATCAACTGCAAATTTACCTGATGATTCCACTTCTCTTGTACTCTCTGCCACCTCAACTTCTTTGTCATGACATAACCACGCTTCTGGTCTTCCTTATTTCTCTGCAACATCTCCATTAACACCTCAAGCTGAACTGCTATATCAGCCTTCTCCCTCTCATATTCCTCTTTGCTTAACTGTCTTTGTATGCCAATTGCCTTGGCATCCTTCTCCTTTTGTCCTCTGCTATGGTCTATTTCAGAGCCTTTGTGACAACTGTCACTAGTCATCATCCTTTCCATCTCTATGAGTTCCTCACTCACTTTACTATGAGTTGTACCAAAGCCTCTTCAGCAGCAAGTCCTATCTTGCTGCCACTTACCTCACCAACCCTTCCTCACTCGGTCTTTTGGCAAGAAATTGGTTCTCTATCTCCAGAACCTCCTTTGAGCACTTTTCTTTGCTCTTCCTGGCTTCAACTCATCTGCCTGTTCACAACTGTCTTCCTTATCCAATCTCTATTGGATTTCTTTAAGGTTCTGCCACACCTATGCTTTCACCAGTTTTCTGTTAGCAATTTTAAACATGTCTTCTATGGATTTTCCTTTTGGGAGTTGCAAAGATACTTCTGCTTTAATGCAAAGACTACAATCTTCAAATTCAAATAAACCTAGATCACCTTACCTTCTAGATCTCAGTCTGATCTTGTCTTTTCGTTTGCTTTCACTGTCAGATTAGAATTTGACCTCCTTTGCCTGCATGCACATCTGCTACTTACACATTCAAAAATATATTCCATTTCAACAAAACCCTTTTTTTCATCGCTCAGAAAATAAACATTTCAACAGAGCAATCTGGCCCATACAACCTGCATTCATTTAAACAATGTTCAAATGCCTCTTTAAACCATATCAATGCCATCATTCACGTGGAGTTACATATATCATCCCAAAATTCAAAACCTGCATTTCCAATTCAGATTTACACACTTCCACACCACATATGCGCCTTCAAACTCAAATCTTGTATATGTGCCTATCAGATTCAAAGACCAATCAAACAAGTGTGCCAATATTTACATTCAACTCAAAACAAATTCGGATTCCAATATAAAGCTCAGACTAAATAATGCCATAAAGAACATTTATTAGATCTGCACTTTCTAACATATCACAACAGCGCAAGGAATCAATAATAAATCTGGATATGCTACCAAAGGTGATTACCTCAACAACACCTCTGCAATTCACCCATTGACTCTACCTGCTCACAAGTCGAGGTTTAACCATTTCTTTATGATCTGCGCCTTTGATTTCTTTAAATGTTTGGACAGTGATATGCATGAGGATTCTGCCAACAATTTTATTCCTCTACAAAATTCTGTCTTCAATCAGAAAAACAAACATTCTTCATTTCAACAGCCAGGCTCTGATACCAAAAATGACGCAGGCTAGGCCTGCAAATAACCAGGATCTTTCAAACAGAGTCATATACAAGCATGCGCCTCAACTTTTTCTGAATACACGCATTTTCATATCGACTTCTTGTTGATTCTTCTACATTCAAACTTAGCGCCATAATTTCACCACATATTCAAGTTAATAATTAAATTCTCTGCGCCATCAATTCATTAATCATAAAAAAAAAACTTCTACAGTGTGATTTCAGAACTGAACACGCGCATACATATCCATATATTCACTTATGACCTGCACACATGATTTTACCATGAACGCGGATTTGTTTTTAACTAACCTCAATGAACAAAGGCGCACACATCAAAACTGTGCGAGGTAATCATTTCAGGTCAAAATTGCATAAGTGTATCCAGGTTATACACGTACAGTGTATACCCTTTCTCTCTGCTATCGGTGTTTTTTATGTAGCTGGCGTTATTATAACCAAATCTCGTGTTTACCGCAGTGATTCCGCCACATAGCATTCCAACAATATTGAAGTGTAGCCGCTGTGTTAAATCCAATTTTACAATAGAGGTGTGTGATTTAGAACAAACCTTTGTGCTGATCCGAAATGCATTAAGTCAAAGACCGACCAGTGCGATCCTCACCTCCTAACCCGCGCTGATCCCTCAATTCAACACTGATCTCTCAAACTGGCACCATTCTTGACGACGCTCGAGGAGATCTCACACGAGCTCCTCACAACAGTTGATCATCGACAGTTGATTAATAGCTACACACAGATCCAACTAATCTTAGATCTCCCCGATCGAATGCATTCAACGAACTTGCAGCAATTCACCAGCCCGTCGATGCCAACTTTTCCCTTCCCGTCGATGCTAACTTGGCCCTTATACAGCTCGGAGCTTAGACTCATACTTCACACCCAGATCGCGCCAAACTTAATTGAATGAAAAAAAATTGTGCCACGCCGAGCCTATCCCTCGCACTAGACCAAATCTGCACGCTTCCACAACAGCTCAATGCAGCTTCTAACACGTGGCCAGTTCCACGCCCCTGTTATCAATGTGTTCAACCTTCAGTGCGTTCGAACCTATTATCAACTAACAGTTAAAGTCTCACTTACATATATTCGTTCATCCTCTTATCGCTCACAGTCCGAGCTCCAGAGATCTCCGACGCTGGCTGTAGTCTCAATCTATATTAATTGCAATCTATATTAATTGCAATCTATATTAACTGGATATATATATAAACTGGATAAATAAGCTCGCTGCCATCTATATTAACCGGATATATATGCGTATTTACTGAATCGGTCATTAATTAAAATTGAACAGTGGCTATCCTTATACATACGGCCTGTGGTTGCTGATTACACCACCAGTCATTCACAATTGATGTGTATAGGCGTATATCCATATATGAGACCGCTTCGATGGGAACGCACGAGGTTTGTGAGGACAAGTCGTTCTCGGCTATCTCTGCAGAGGACACATAACAATCGGTTTAATGTATATCACCTGAAGCCACGCATCAACAGTGAATACATATACCAATTGCACACTGGAAACACCAATAACGGGTTAATGTATAGCAGTTGTATGATGAAAACTAGAACCATATCTCAGAATTTATTAACCCAAACATGTCCATACAATCGAATTCAACATACTTATATTTACAGAAAACAAACAGTCACACAGTTATACATTCATGGCCAGATATGCAAATCCATGGCCCTTTTACAAACTGCTGAAGGCTTACGGCCTTGCTGATCAAGCCTGTTCTCAATCAACCTCTCTCACAATCTCTCCTGTCTAATGTCCTTTTCTCACAAAAAGTCCTCCTATTTATACAATTAAAAAAAATCATTTAATTAAATGCTCAATGTCTTAAAATCCTCAACAAACCCCTAAATTTCTCAACATCCCTAAAGGATAGGTTTTTATCCATAAAATCCTTCAATTTATTAAATTTCCTCATAACCTTTTATTAATAAAAGGATATTTACATAAATCCTCACTTCTCCTATTTAATTCGAATTAATGAATAAAATATTAAAAATCATCACACCCCATATTTACAGATGGAGAAAAAGGTCTTGATGCTCCTGCATCACACAATCAATCAATCCATTCATAACACTATCATCAAAATGCAGTCACCAAAAGACAGAGCAGAGCCTAGAACTCTGTAACAACAACTAGAACCAACTGCAACTTCAAATATCATATTTTGTTATGTATATGTTATTTTTGTTTTACGAACCAATGTGTATAAACACTTTTACTAAAACGAACCAACATGCATATCTGCAAATGCTAACTTAAAGCATCACAACTATTCCATACTTCAGCCATACCCAAATCAGAACATTTATAGTGTAAATCATGTGTTAGCAATAAATGTAGACTATCCATGATCAAACCATATAATAATAATTCATTTTAGGTCTCATGATTAGATCTCATCCCGCATCAACTACTAAGGTTCATCCTTAGTTCAAATCCAGCAAAGCACCAAAAACCCATAACATGCATATTTCCTTTTGATCTCACTCTTCATCAGATATTCATTGCTTGTAGTTTGGCTTAATTATCTTCTCCTCCTTATATAGTTTGAGCCCTTTCTCAATACCTCAGACCAAAACCACTTAGGACCAATAACTTGGAGCAAATACCTCAGACCAATACCTCAGACCAAATACCTCAGACCAAATACCTTGGACCATTACCTCGGACCAAAACCTTAATTTTCCATCTTGTACATGCTTTTCTCATTTCGAGGGTGCGTGTATACGTATACACTCTTTTTATTCTGTGTACCTGTGTGTACACGCTACTTGGACAAAGTGAACCAGCATATACCTCTATTTCTTCAATCTGTGGAGTCTGATCTATAATCCTCTTTCTGTTAATCTTGTTGCACTATGAATTGTCATCTATGTGAGTTTCCATCAAGGACAACATTTATATCATAATGCCAACAATCTCCCCCTTTGGACTTGATGGGAACAAAAACAACAACAACAACAAAACCAAGACACTCTCCCCTTTGACATCAAGGGAAAAGGTCGGACCAAGATATTCTCCCCCTTTAATATACATTATATTTTCCATGATCCCCTTGAGTAGATGCTGAATTCTCTGATTAAGCTCTCACTTTGTACATGCTGAGATGAACTAAACCATCCATGCTCCCCCTAAGGACATGCAGAGTCTACAAAAATGTTTTCCAAAAGAAAATCATGACTCTATAACTCAACTATATGAGTATGACCTTCCTATTACCAATGACTCATACTTACATCCATCTCCCAACCAAGTGGGGATACAGCAAATTTGACTCATCCACCCAACCAATTGGGGATATACCAAATGTTTATACATGAGTCAAATAGCAATTATTACATCATCCTTCCCATGCATAGTGGGGTTAGGTAACATGACATTTACATCAAATGATATACATGACATTTATAACAATGACCAACAATCTTAACAATACCATCATAAAAACAACTATGTGGATCAAGCAATATAAGCCTCTTCATGTACCAAGATCTTCTCACGTAATTCCAACAATGCATTATTAGAAGCATATGCTCCCCCTGAACTTGTGCTAGTTGTTTACCATGATATCTGATCATTACATTCGTTAGTAAGGATCATCAAGGCATCATCATCAACCAATTATTAATTAACTTATTAACAACTTATGAAGGCCAAAAACATTTCCACATATCATCAACAAACTGTAACCATTATCAATCATAACAGAACAGATAATTGATAATTGACTGAACCTTATCAGACCCTTTTTCCTGAGTCTGTCCCACTGCTTTTTCTTCAAAACACTATATACATGATTGTGCAGCTTCTAACTCGTGTATATATGCAAGTTCTCTTCATAATGGCTATGTATGAGAATTGGAATACTGGAGTTTTACACTTTCAGCTCCCCGTGGGTGTGTTATGTCTGTAAACTGAGCTATGCCAAATCTTTCTGTCAATAATTCCTTCTTCTTCAATACCTTATATTGTGATGATGTTTGCTCCTTTTGGTATGATGGCCAAAATTTTCTCCTGCATTCCTTTTCTTTATGTCCAAACTTTTTACATGCATAGCATCTTAAATGTTTCATATTCCTTCTATCGTAATCAATAGCTTTGTGACAAAACATATTGCAAACAAAACAATATCCCTTAAAGTACCTGGAAATTGATGATCTTTTTGTGTGATGGTCTTGAACCATTCTTCTTCTGCATATGGTTGCATCATGCCCAAAATTATGACATTTAAAACATTCAACATTATTTGTCAGAGAGAAGAAACAATTGTCCCTTCCATAGTTAGGTGGAAATGTTTTCTTTGAAGTATTTCTTTCCTTGGTTGTTCATAAGGTTGACCTTTTATCTCCTTGTTGAGCACTTCATATTTTTCATTGGAGTTCCTTAACTCATCTTGTGAGCTAGATTCACCTTCATGAAAACCAAGACCAATCTTTATAATAGGCAAACACTAAACTTTTATTATTTCATCTAATTTTTCTGATCCTTTAGCAAATCTAAGATTCAGAGTCTTCGTCTTTTCAAGTTCTTTTCTTAGACTTACAAATTCACATTCTAACACTTCATTTTGTTTGTCCTTTTTACTGAGTTGACGTGTCACTGTGATTATGACTGTATCCTTTTCTGCCAAACTCATTTTGAGTTGACTGTTTTCATTAAGGAAATCTTCCTTTTGTAAGGCATCATTTTCATATGCCATGAGTGGATTAATTTCTTAATCATCTACATCACTATTGGGCAAGCCATCACTATCATCATGAGTATAATAACTTCTATTACCTTCTACAGACATCTTTCCTTTGACATGAGGGCACTTAGTAGCCTAATGACCAACTCAACCACAAGCAAATCATTTGAATGGTAGCTTACCTCTGAATCTTCCGGAACCCTGTTGAAGCTTCTTGACAAAATTTACCTCATCTTCTCATTCTGAAATGTGTCATGATTCATTGTGCTCTTCCTTTTCTTTTCCCTTTGCTGATGTTTTAAATGTGAATTCTCTCATATCTGATGGGCCTCCTTTTCTCATTTCAAAGGCAGTTAGGATTCCATGGAGTTGAGTCACGATAATAGTTTTAAGATCCTATTTTTCTTCTGAGAGTTTGTAGTTTAGCAAGTTTTACTTGGGAGTCTCCTTCATAGCTCTAAATGATTCTATCCCATATTTCCTTGGTTGTGTTGAGCTACATGACTTTGACAAATTCTTATTCTAATATACTTCCTAATAAGGTGTTGACAACTTTGGCATTGATTTCATATGTTTTCCTTTCTGCTGGATCCATGGGGAATACTGCTAGATATTGATATCCTTTTTCCATAATTTCCCAAACATTAGCTCCAAGTGACTAAATATATGATCTCGTTTGTGTTTTCCAATATACCAAATTGTTCCCATTGAATATTGGTGGTCTAATAGATCTCATGTATTCGTGATTGGTAATTTTGAAAGATCTCCCTTCAAGCGATCAAGCTTCTTCTGAAGGACCTGCTCTAATATCAATTGTTGGAAATAATACTAAGGTGGGGGGAGTGAATCAGTATTTACAAATCAATAAATTTTTCTTTTCATACTCAAATTTATGTATTCTACTTCAATCAAGGTAACTCGCATGTAGATGCAACTGTATTTAAAGTAACCAACATATATCCAAGAAACTTATGATTCAGTTAATTCATCTTATGTTGATCTTTAATTAGTGCATCAATACTTCACTAACTATATAAAAAGTGGCCATGTGTAGTAATAATAGAATAAACCATCACACATAAGAAACACACATGAACACCAAGGTTTAAGGTGGAAACGTAATGCGGGACAAAAACCACCTACTGTTGTCTTCTTTTAATATAATAAAAGGTTTTTTACAATCTTGTACTAGTGTAGACTCATACCAATATGTAGGCACCCACCTGCAGAAGGCTACAACCTTCTCTCATTCTCCAGCTTCTACTAGAAGGGAGCTACAACCCCCTAGCTCTTGTACTAGCTAATCCATTTACTAGTACGTAGGCGACGACCTACAGAATGATCCAACCTTCACTCTTCCTCCAGGGACCATGTTTCATAAATTTTCAGACTGGATACTCCTCGAACACTACACCAAAATATGAAGGCCACGTTTCATCAAATTTTCATACTGGACCCATCAGTAACATTGAAGCTCAAAATTAATCACCATTGCAATACTACCATCAAATATATCTGCATCAACCAATCACTGAAACTCAATCATCAATCTCTCAATCAACCACAACTGAATCAATCAATCACTGAAAAACCATCATCACTGAAGCAAATCATAATCAATCAATCTCAACATTCAAAACGTTGTCATCCAAACACAGTCATCAAAAGACAGAGCAAAGCCCAGAACTCTGCAACATCAACCAAAACCAACAACAGCTTCAAATATCATATTTCATTATGTATATGCTACTTTTATGTGTCGGACCAACGTGTATATGTGCTTTACCAAAGTGAAATAGCATCTAGATCTGTAAATGCTAACTTAAAACATAACAACTATTCCAGACTTCAGCCATTGCCAGATCATAACATTTATAGTGTAAATAATGCATTACCAATCAAATCTAGACTATCCATGATCAAGCCATATAATAGTTCAGTTTAGGTCTTATGATTAGATTTCATCCCTCATCAATTGCTAAGGTTAATTCTTAGTTCAGATCAGGCAAAGCACTAGAAACCCATAACCTGCATATTTGCTTTTGATCTCACTCTTCATCAGATATTCATTGCTTACACTTTGGTCGAATGATCTTCTCCTCCTTATATAGTTTTAGGCCTTTCTCAATACCTCAGACCAAAACCACTTAGGACCAATACCTTGGACCAAATACCTCAGACCAATACCTTAGACCAAATACCTCAGACCAAATACCTTGGACCAATACCTCACACCAAAACCTTGATTTTCTATCTTGTACACACTTTTCTTCTTTCGAGGGTGCATCTATATGTATATGCTCTTTTTTTTGTGTAGCTACGTGTACACGCTACTTGGACAAAGTGAACCAACGTATACCTCACTTTATTCAATTTGTGGAGTTTGATTTGTAATCCTTTGTTGTCAATCATGTTGCACTATGAATTTTCATCAATGTGAGTTCACATCAAGGACAACACCTGTATCATAATGCCAACAAACCAAATATACAAAGAATAGTTTTATTATAACACCTATGAACAGAACAAATAAATGTTACCATTCCCCTTGTATGGGATGGGCTCTTGGCTATCCTCAAATTTCTTCATATCTTATAGAGTCTCTCTCCTCTATAATGTGTAAACCCAACAAAAATATAGTGTGCGACAATGAAAATAATCAGAGTTACAATAGTGAGTGCAACAACGAAAATAATCGAAAGAGAATAATGAATGGAAAACCCTTCTATTTATAATAAAATATTGAGTTATCCTCGAATAATGAGCAATAATAAAATATTATTAACCCCATTCTTGGAATAACCACTTGGAATATTTTGTTATATTTGGTTAGGAGGGAAAACTTGTATTTAGAAATAATAAATAAATAAATGATTTATTTATGATCTCAAGAAATTAGTCAAGGAACAATAAACAAATAATGACTTATTTAATTATTCCTAAGGTATTTCGTCAAATTTGACAAGGAATAACAATTAGTTAGTGATTAACTAATTATTCGTAGAGAAAAATAAGATAATTAATAATTTATCTATTATTTTAATAATTGGGTCAAATATGACAAGGAATAATAATTGAGCAATGGTTTAATTATTTATTCATAGAATAAAATCAAATAAATAGTGATTTATTTAATTATTTTTCATGGGTTTAATTATAAATTACTTAACAAAGGTTGTTTATTAAGTAATCTATCACACTGAAAGCAATTTTACTACGGTAAAATTGGCTTTACATGGTGTACTTCGATCCATCTAGTAAATTACCCTAGATGACCAATGTTTTGGTGATAACAACTAAATCTAAAAGACATAACTAGATTGTGATATTTGTTTTCCTATCCATCTTCTTGTAGTCTTCCAAAAACATAACCATTGGAGCAATACTTGGATCCATAGGGACTATCAGTCAATATAATTAACCTCAATTCTGGAAATTAAATTAACAATCCAGGAATGTAAGCTTTTGATATACTAACACTCTATGTGTATTTCTTAGGACATAAATGGTCTATCTAACCTATGTGAAAATCTATTAATTGTTGATCTAATATTGTAAACATAAAATTACAATTTGAAAATCAAATAACTGAAAAAAATAAATAAAATAAAATAAAATAAAATAAAATAAAATAAATAAAAAAATAAAATCTTAATCACTAGATGGTATATCAAAGAAATTCTTTCATTGAGATTAAAACATGCTCTCTTCACTCAAGTGATATCCCTAAAACTAAATTCAATTATCGATGGAGTACACCTCATTTCCACACTTCAGTGAGAATTATTATTTCATAGGTGGATACTTTTAAATTGAATTCAAAACAAATGAGAGAATATCAAGAAGGAAATCTATCCACTATATCATTTGACACTTCACAAAGAGATCATCCATCATGGGATTAACAACACAAAGTTTTATTTACGCAACGGGATGCAAATACGGAATTTTTAAGTGGTAAAGTGTTATTGTGGTGAATTATAAACACAATATATCATTCAACCTTCAATGAAGACTTATCTTCTTTGCAAAGAAATAAAACATTTTAGGAATATAAATACTGATAGTAGGGAAATTAAGCTTAGTAACTACAGAGACTGTTCATAAAACTAAAAGGGAAAACTATATGTTAATTATCGTTATCAATTTACAACACAAAATTAAAATATAATAAGAAGAAGAGAAGTGATGGTTAAGTCAACAACCTCTTCCAACTAGCTTCACATTTCATAGAAAACTACAGTACCACAAACTGAATACACATACAGACTATATTGAAACATGAACTTGGGGGATTTCTATTAAATAATTGAATATTCAACAATATATGTTGAGACAATTCCTCTAATCCTTAGCCTAATCATAAATCGATCAATGATAAACTAACTACCAAATTACATCAATAATGCACTGATTAAATGTTGCTATTGTTATTGTTACAATGCATCACATTTTATATAGATTTTAAACCTTACAAAAAGGCTTGCATATGAACCCTCATTAGGTACCCTCTTTTACACAATGTTTACATCAAATACCTATCACAATAGGAAAATAAAGGTAGTTTGGTAATTTTCATGACAAGAGTAGACCATGATCATATTGAATGAGACAAGAAAATCCCCAATCATTTCCGTCCATTTATTTTTTAGCTAAAAACCTTTTTTCTTGGCATAGGTTGACCATGAGTTTTATCATAGGCTAGTGCTTACCTTTTTCATGCTATAATTGGTTTGACAAACATGGACACATCTCAAGGCATTCAAGAGAAAATCACATGCCTTAGTTTCCCTTCTAGAATCCCGCAAATACCTCGAATAATTTGGTGGATTATAGAATCTTTGTAGGAGTTATAGAATTTGAGCTAGTTAAAACATCATAGTTATAAAAAAACTCCTTACTCCCCCTAATTCACCCAAAACAATGAAAAAGTATTAAATTAACAATGTAATTACCTTGTATATCTTCAATGACCTTTGCATAACAAATATGGTAAAAGGAGTGATAATATTGTAAAAGGGGGGATTCATATGAGCGTGAACATGATAAATGGAAATGAAAATGGAATCAAACAAGCATCCCAACAACTCCCCCACACACGATATTTTGTGTGTCCTCATACAAACAAGATATCTAACATATGTCTTACTACAAAAATTTATTCAAAACCGAGCAAAACTTTGATTGATGCTTCAACTATATCAATTGGTACCAATGTATTTGTTCGCATTGGCCCCTTTTATCTTCTATTCTTCCTTGGGTTTCTTCTCTAAAGTCCTTTTATGAAGTGCAAACTACTGAGTTCTTTTGTGCCACTTCTTGTCAAGTTTAAAGAACTTATTATTTTTTGATGTTAAGTTCTCAATTTCTTCGTATAGTTGGGAACCCTTTTCCTTTAGCATAATATTTTCACTCTTTATGCATCTATATAGGATTATGAACTCATAAATCTATGCTTTTAATCAATCAATATTGTTAGTTTTCTTATTAAATTTGGAAGTTGTTTACCTACTTGGGGAATTAGAAGAGGTGGCGTGTTTTACATGCTCATAGTAATATGTGCTATCTTCAAAAAACATTGGTACTTGGTCTTGAAGGATCAACATAGTCAAAGAATTGATATATGTGAGTCTTGGCCTCATAAAATCTATTTCTAGACTTTATAAACAAGGACGTTGAAGGTTCCTTCTGTTGAACACGACTATGCCCTATTGATATTAGCTCAATATGAAAAGAAGTATGATCTAGTGTAATTGGAGACGAACATACTTTTTAATGGTTGATCCACATTTTTCTTTTTTCTATTGTTCTTCATCATACTCTTGGTAATTCTTCTATGCATGACTAATGTAATTGGAATAGACCGTACACATCCCTTCTTCATAGATTTTTTTTTAGAACCCTCTCCACAAGTAGTGAAGGATACAAATTCATGGAGCCTAAATTCTTTACTACCATTTCTATCACATTATTTAGAAACCATATTCACATATTGGGGTATTTCCTCATGTGAAACAGTCCCATTAATAGATCTATTATGTACCAAGAAACACCTCATTTATATAATTCCTCCACAATTATGAGTTTAATTAAACGACATTAGTAAAATCTTTGACTAACATTTCTACTTTTTTCTTGTATGTACTTTTCCATTCAACCTAGGATTTTTCTTAAATGGAATCTAAAATTCAAGTGATCATTGTGCTCAAAGTATAATAGTAGATGAATATGCTAAAGGAGAGTTATTTCATACCTTATCTCACATGTAACTTACTTTTACAGTGACAACTAACATGTTCCTCCACTTCTTTGTGATCCATGCTCTGGGTACATGTCAAAACCAATTCAATATTTGTGATATTGAGCACAAATATCATGTCCACACCCCATACTCAACCTACTTATTCTTGAATATTATCTCTCCTGTTTGAGGTATTCCAATGGCCTAAGCCACCATTTTTTGACACAACCATCTCTAAGACACCTACATAAGGAACTTGACCTTCAAACCTTTTCAAACAATGTTTTCATAGAACCAATGTGCCCTTAAAACTTCTTGAGGAATGGAAGCTACCTTATTTCTCTTAGTATCAATTTATTAGCATTTTATTGAGGGTAAGCTTCCAAAAATTTCAATAACAAGGGCTCTTTCCTAATCACATTGATCTTCCCCATGATTCTATAATTTATTTATACATAATTTTATGTGAAGACAATTTGTTCCAAGCAACTATCACTACTAAGGAATAAAGTAAGGGTTTAAAAAATTGTGATAAAATTTTCAGCACAATACAAGTTAAAAACTCTTTTCAAATCCAAGAGATGGTTCGAGACAAGGGGAAGTATGCAGATGAGAGTTTAAAAAATCATGCATATATGTAAATTGTAAGGATTATAATGAGTTTTCATGCAATTGAATTTGTGATATTATGGGGTGCAAGAGGGACATGAAAGTGGTCATGATGATCATGAGTAGAGTGCATTAAAAGGTGTAGTAAGGGTATATGAATAAGGGTGTTGAAGTAAGATCATATGAACTTTGAAATGAGCCAAAAAGTTTATTATTTGATAGATTTCCATGTTTTCAATGAACTATAATAATTTCAAAGTTGATGTATTACCTCAATTTTACCTTAATGAAATCTTGATGAAGTGATGCATGATGAAGTTGATGAACATAGTTACAAGGAGAAACTAAACATGAAACTGTTGTGCATTATGATATATCGTATAAGTGCTAAGAGTTGAAACCAAAATGAAACTAATATGGTCGATGCGTCTAATGGATACCTGTGGAGTGTTGTGTTAGGGTCAGTTAGTTTATTGGTAGTCGAATGTCTTCGAAAATAATTACACTGTCATGGAAAAGGTCAAACTCACAAACATTTTTGCTGGCATGAGTTTGACCAACTACTGTGTGAAAAGTAACCATGAAATTGGTCATCACTTGGTCATCAAATTTTTAATCATTAATGAGAAGGGGTGTTTGAGATTGAGAGGTGTCATTAGAATTTTTGAGTGAGGATTTTTAGGGTTTGTTTGAGTGGTTCACCTGAACATATGTTTACAATCAAAGGGATGATGTCTTAAGAAGTATGGTCACATACGTCACAATGTTTTTTCCCACTTCGAATATCATTTATCTCCCTCATTTAGTATTCCCTATTTTCTTCCTTAGACCTACTTATCCTATTCCCTTATTCCCTTGTTCTTTCAAACTTTTTTCTTATTCCTAAATATTCGTGTTACCCCTTATCTATATTTTAGGCCTAAATTCTTAAGCCTAAGTCCCCTTTTACTCTAGGCCAAAATTCCCTTGATAAATGATAATTGTGTATGATGAGTGAACCTCACCCACATACACCATACACAAATTTTGGTCATCATACCCACATCATTTTTTGAGATCCTATCATGCTCCCAAATTCAAATATGATTGCTTTCAGGTGGAGCACCAATTAAAAAACATGTTTAATTATGTCATTAGGGATTAGGGATCATTCTCAAATCACTCTAGGAGGATGCTATTTTCTTTGTTTCTGATCACAAGAAAATGTATTGGTTCATTATGCAAGAGCATTGAAGACTGGATATGTATTGAAAGATAGATTGCAGAAGAATTTCAAAAATTGTGTTGCGTTGTCACTATAGAGAGTGTTAAGCAACCACTGTGCACTATGTCCTAAAGCCACCATCGTTGACATAAAGAAATTTCATTAGTGTGGAAGGTAGGGTTCAGTTTCTCAGTCTACGAATTTATTGTTCAACACTCAAATTAAGGACAGTAAAGCTCTTGTTGCATTCACTTTAAAAAACTTCACTACCCACACCCTGCCTGTAAACCATGCATACAATCAAATTTTTAGCCTAAAGTTGTGTCTTGTTAATGAGAAAACATAACCATCATGCAATGATAAGGGGTCAAAGAAATTTGTAAATTTAAATAGAGTGTTTTCCCACTTGTCTTAAACATTATAAACCTAGTTTGTCATCACTCTCTGATATTGTTTTTTGGTGAAGTTTGCACTGTCACAACTTTCATGTCTCTAACTCTCTAACCTGTACACATAACTTCTCATAAAGTTTAGGTTAAACTTTCCAAGTGTAGTGTTAATGGCTACCACTACTAGAAGAAAAAGAGGGGATATTGTACACATTGATCCCAACACCCTAAACCTAATAAGCTCCTCCCCAACCATTAGAGTTTCTTTCGAGAATGTTGGGTGCATTCCATTCTGTCAAAAATTCCAGAAAATGCATCATAATACAAGATTGGCTATACTCTTTGCCTTGAAAATCCATGATAGAAAATTTAGGTTAGGGAATGTGGAAATAATTGTCATAGAAAAACTCATTGCAAATATCACAAGTCTCCCCACAACTGGTGAAAAATGGTTGAAAGGTGATGAGCTTGATATTTCAACTTTTAAATAGTTTGTCAAGACTGAGTTTAGTGACAAGTTTTCCACAAATTTCCCCAACATCTACCTTTAGGACCATTAGAGTGAACTTTTCAAATTCATCCAGAGGTATTTCACATGTCAATGTAGATTCAACAAGGTGTACTGGTACCATTTGATGCTTTTATGGAACTTCACTTACAAAAAGCCATTGAGCCTACCTTTATTCTTATTCAAAATTATGGAAAGGATGGCATCAAAATTTCATCTTCAGAAGGATAACCATATGTCCATTATTTTCAATTTCTCCCTCATTAAAATTTTTCTCAAGTTTGCAATTGATAATAAGAAGATTTATTGGTCAGGATTTCTATCTAACATTCGTTTACTACCACAAACAAAATCTTCATCAATCAAAATTTGTGAGGAGGAACAAGAAGTGCATGAAACACATGAAAAGAAGGTCACCCGCACAGTGAAAGTGACAAACTTGGTTAAAGAAATGGGTGAAAAACCCAGCAAGAAGTCCATGGGGAAACTTGGTGAGTAGGGTAGGAATCAGATTTCAAAAGGAAAAGAGAAAACTCAAGAAACCAAGGGTCAATTGGCATCATGTCAGAACATAAAGTTTTAAGTTAAGGTAGAAGAAACAATTAAGAATAAAGAGTTCGTGATGAGGCCTAGGACTAGGTCAAGGGCCAAGAAGAATGTGGAGGGGACAAACCCTGAGGTAGTTGTTGAAATCTCAAAAGATAAACAAGATGAAAAGGAAGAGGATAATAAAGAAGAAGAAGTGAAGCAAGATGAGTCAATATAGTTTGAGAAAGAATAGTATCCAATGCAATATGAGAAGGATACCATACAGTATGAGGGAGAAGACCCTAAGATGATGAAGATGACTTAAGATCTTTCCAAATATCAAATGAAGATAACATCCTTGAAGATGGAAAACAGAAACTTGAAACAGGTAGCTTAACTCACAATTGAGAGTCCAGAGACACTTCTCAAAACTATTTCTAAGGACAAAGGTAAACATGTTTCATTTTCTAAACAGGCCAAAGAGATTGGAGTGGAGTCCAATGGGCCCACAACTAGAGCAGCCAAGCGAAAACTTAGTTATGTGCAGTAGATGAGCTCGAGGAGAATCAGGAGTAGGTTAAGAGGTTCAAGCAAGAGAATCAGAATTACAAGAAATCTGTGCAGCATCTACTAGAGAATTGTGACAAGGAACTACATGAGGCATCCAAATCCCTTGAAAAAAGTAAACATTTTGTTAAATGATAAATTCATGTAAGAATATAATGAAAAACCTCTATGTTAGGGACCTTGTATTGAATGCAAAGATGAGAAGCATGAAGAAGAGTTTAGAAAAGGCATGGGGACTAATTAAGCGGTATAAGGAGGCAACCAAAGAACTTTTACCTGGAATAGTGCCAAGGCTAATATCGAAGGCTCTATCTAAAGGAAAGCTCACTCTGCCAGAGCCTACTTAGCAAAAAGGTCCCACACCTCAAACTTCAAAAACCCAATATTCGGTCAACAATACCTCCAACAAAAGGAAGAGGAGGTAACATGTCATTGCTTGAAGTTTTGAAATTTTAGCTTTTGTCTCAAAATATTTACATTGCATAGCAGGGGTACCTCGTTTTTTTTGGGTATAAGTTGCAGACTTTTTTTGGATGAGTGCCCTCGAATGATTATGATGGTTAGAGGGACCTATAGTAGTATGGTTGTGTTTTGTTAAGATTGAAGGGCATATAAGAGGCAATTTTGGAAAATGTGCTACGCAGTGCATATGCATGCCCTACCTACATAATTGCACAAGCATTGGGAAGAAGCCAGTTGTTGCAGTTTAAAGTTGTGAACATGGAGTAGAGGTTGCAGCCAACTCAAACCTTCAGTTGTCAACTACGTGCCATATTTGGAAGAAAAAAGTGCCATCATAATTGCTGTGTAGCTGCTACGCAGACATTACACAGTCAATAGTGAACTTTTCTTCCTTTTGTTGTTTCATTTCATGATGATATTCTTCGAAGTTGGGATTGATTTCATGAAGTTTAGTTTTTTTGTATTAAGATAAAGCCAAAGATACCTTTATGTTCTTTTTTTCTTGAGGAAGAGGACTTAAACAATAGCTTTCCTCTTTTTGGTTTTGGATTGATCCACTATTTGGATCAATGATGCAGTGGATCTAGACACTTATTATATTTTTTCTAGGGTCTATGTAAATGGGTAAATACATATGAAACATATTGTTGTTGATTTAGTGTTATTGTGAACTGTTTATCAAATATTACGTGATTGTGATCAGAATTTATGAAAGGAATGCTTATAACTTGAGTGTTTACCAATTATTATCTACAACGATACTTATGGATGTTTGAAATAATACTAAGAGGGGGGAGGGGTGAATCAGTATTAGTCAAGTCAATAATCTTTTTATTTTTCATACTCAAATTCATATACACTACTTCAATGAAGGTAACCCGCTTGTACACACAATTGTGTTTAAGGAAACAAGCGTATATCCAGCAAACTAATGATTCAGTTAATTAATCATATATTGATCTTTAATCTATGCATCAATACCTTTTTAAACACTAAACAGTAACTGGGTGTAGTTAATAACAGAAATAACCATCACACATAAGCCACACACATGAACACCAAGATTTAAGGTGGAAACCCAATGTGGGTAGAACCACCTACTGCTGTTGTCTCTATCTTCTTTCTATAATAAGAAAATTTGTTTACAACATTGTACTGGTGTAGACTCATACCAGTATGCAGGCTTCTACCTACAGAATGTTACTACCTTCTCTCATTCTGTAGCTTCTAATGGAAGGGATCTACAACCCCCTGGCTTTTGTACTAGCCGATATGTTTACTAGTACGTAGGCACTGACCTAAAAAAGGCTACAACCTTTTCTATCCCTCCAGGGACCACGTTTCATAAATTTTCAGACTGGATGCTCCCGGTACACAACAATACACATGAAGGCCTCATTTCATATAATTTTCATACTGGATCCATTATCAACATTGAAGCTCAAAATCAATCACCACTGCACTACAACCATTAAATTCGTCTGCATTCAGTAATCACTAAAACTAAATCATCACTTTCTAAATCAACCAACCTCAATCAATCACTCACAACCTCTGAACCTCTGACACAACTGAATCAACCATTCATTCATACTTAATCAATTTCAACAAATCCACTAGAACAAATAGATCACTGTAACCAGTACACAGATTTGAAACCAGAACACTGCATCATCATTCAGAACCAGTTGTAACCTCAAAACCATGCATCAAAGTGTATATGCAACTTGGAAGAGCCGAACCAGCATGTATACGCAACTTCATCAAAGCGAACCAGCGTATAGATCTCCAAATACTTACTTATAACTTCATTGCACTTCCCGATTTTAGACATACCCAGATCATCACATATAAAGGATAAAACATGTGTTTGAAATCAGATCTAGCCCATCAAATCACATAATGATAAGTCATTATGATCCTGATCCATCATTAGATCTCATCCATCATCACTGAAGCAAATCACAATCAATCAATCTAAACATTGTCACCAGAATGTAGTCACCAGAACATAAAGCAAAACCCAGAACTCTGCATCAACAACCAGAACCAACTGTAACTTCAAACATCATAGTTCATAAGGTATACGCTACTTCGATGTGTCGAACCAGAGTGTATACGCGCTTTTACCAAAGCGAAACAACATACATATTTGCAAATACTAACTTAAAACTTCACAGACATTCCAAAATTCAGTCATACCCAGATCATATCATTTACAGAATAAAACATGCATTAGTATTCATACAAGACTTTCCATGATCAAACGACATAATGATAATACATTTAACGCTTTATGATCTCGATCCATCAACCATCATCAACCACATAGGTGCATCCCTAGATCAAATCAAGCAACACATCATAATCTCATAACCTACATATATGATCTAATACTTCAGAAGATATTCAATACATTCACACCTTGGCCTAATGATCTTCTCTTCATGATCTTCTCATCCTTTTATAGTTCTAGGCCTTTCTCAATACCATGGACCAAAATCACTTAGGACCAATACCTTGGACCAAATACTTAGGGTCAATACCTTGAACCAAATACCTTGGACCAATACCATGGATCAAAATACCATGGACCAAATACTTTGGACCAAAACTTAGTTTTCCAAGGTATACACACTTTCCCTTTTGTGAAAGTGCATGTGTATGTATACATGACTTGTATACAGTGAACCTGCATGTATACGCAACTTAGTCAATGGTGAACTTCTGTATACCTCTCTTTCTTTATTATGTGAAGACTGGTCTGTAATTCTTTGTTGTTTACTTGCTATACTATGATCTTTCATCTAAGTGAGTTTCCATCAAGGACAATACCTATATCATAATTCCAACAATCTCCCCCTTTGGACTTGATGGTAACAACCACACCAAGTCACTCTCCCCCTTTGACATCAAGGGAAAAGGGTCATGCTCCCCCTGAGTACATGTTGAAATCTCTAATATGCGGAAGTATACTGATTGAGCTCCCATGATCAAGTCCATGCTCCCGTTGAGCACAAGCAAAGTCTGCAAAAAGATGTTCTGAAACATGACTCTATACATAGATCACCAATGACTCATACATAGATCCATCTCCCAATCAAGTGGGGATATACCAGATTTGACTCATCTACCCAACCAAGTGGGGATATACCAATTGTTTATACATGACAAAAACAAGAACCATTACATCATCCATCCCGTGCATAGTGGGGTTACAAATTAGGTCTTTTCATGACCTTTACATTAAATGATATACATGTTAGAGACCAAATATCTAAACAAGACCATGATAGTCTTCAAAACCTATCATACAACATGTATGATATGCTCCATAAGCATCTGTCAACAACATCTAGAACTATTACCTGTATATGTCCATCATTAGTTCCCAAGATATGACAGTGTAAATATCATCAACCTATGACAAAGTATGTCTGCATACATCAACTCATCCACTTGATCTCATCTTTCTTCATTTCCTTAGTAGAAAGAGCCTTACCATAACCTTCCATGAATCAATTAATCATATGTCATATCTCCAAGCGGTAGAAAAAAATCATTCACATCATATCATATGTATGTGAAAACACCATAGAAATCATCTATGATCATAATACCATTATGCATGATATTTCAAAAGAACCTTCAATATATCAACCATGTATCATCACTAGGGAAAATCCCACATCTGATAAGCATCAACCATGATAATCATCGTATGTGAGTATCAACCTATCATCATAAGGTAAGAACTCATCACCATTATGTTCCTAAGTAAGCCATGTCTTCAAATATCCATGTCTTCAAATAGCTATGTCTCCATGTGACCTGCAATAACACTATTTTCTTGGCCAACCAACAATATTGATCAATATGCAACTTAAGTAATCATCCATGTATTCAGCATATAATATATCCATCAAAGAGATAGCAATATGTATCTAGCAAAACATGAATTCATGGTCATTTGTCAAGATTTCTTGATATCATCAATAGCAACAATCCTCAACCATGTGAGAGCCAAGAGCTATAGGAATCATGCATCATAACTACACCATATGATTATCAGGAGGCATGATGACAGAAACAGAAAAGAAATGAGTGGCTCATCATGAAATAATGAAGTTGTGTACTCAAGATTTGTACTTCTCCTTGTCCTTATGAATATCATCATGTAATAAAAATATATGTACTATATGCATCATCAAAGAGTTATCCACAATCATCCATAAATCTGATCTGAATGCCAACTATGTGACCCCAAGTATCATATGATATTTTATCATGGGAAACTCATAACCATAACATAGAAAGATGTATCATTTAGCCATATAAGCATCATCATCATTTATTAGGTACCAAGGACTTCTAAATATAATGCCAACAATACTTTATTAGAAGAATATCATGTTCTCCCCCTGAACCTATTCCACCTGTTCATTGTCAGATCTAATCATTGCATATATTAGTAAGAAGTATCAAGGCATCATCATCAATTAGATATACATCAAGTTATCAAAAACTTGTGAGGATCAAAAACACTTCTACATAACATCCACATATTGTAGTCATTTGTCATCATGACAGAAAATATGACTGATAATTGTCTGAATCATATCAAATCAGTATTTTTGAGTCTATCCCACTGCATTTTTCTCAAACAACATATACACAACTATGAAACTTCGAACTTGCGTATATACATGACTTGTCTTCATGAAACTTGCGTATGAGATTTAGAACATTGAAGTTTCACAGTCTCAGCTCCCCCTGAGTCTGTTATCTCTGTACACTATGACATGCCACATTTTTCTGACTGTACTTCCTTCTTCTTCGACATCTTCAATTGTGATGATGTTTTCTCCTTTCGATATGGTGCTTGAAATTTCCTCTTTCATTCCTTTTCTATATGTCCAAACTTGTTACATGCATAAGGCCTTACATTTTTCATATTTCTTCCATAGCAATCAATGGCTTTGTGACCAAACATATTGCAAGAAAAACGATATCCCTTGAAGTACCTGGAAGTTCATGATCTTTTTGTGTGATGGCCTTGAGCCATTCTACTTTTGCATCTTGCTACTACATGTCTAAAATTATGACATATAAAACATTCAACATTATTAATTTGAGGAAATAACTGACTATTAGGAGTAAAATATTTTCTTTGAAGAATTTATTTCCTTTGTTGTTGATGGAGTTGACCTCTATTCTCCCTGTTGAGCATTTTAGGTTTTACATTAGATTTCCTTGCCTTGGCTTGTGAGATAGATTCACCTTCCATAGATTCATCGAAACTAAGACCAGATTTAATGGCAGGGGACCTTTGACTACTAAGAATATCATCCAAAATCTTAGTACTATCTTGAAATCGTAAAAGCTTATCATTTTCTTCTAATTTACCTTTTAGTATATTTACCTCAATCTGATATTGCTCTTCCTTTCCAAGATACTGCTTCCTCATGATTTCTTCAACTTTTCTTCCTTCTTCCACTTTTTTCCTTAATTCGAGAACCTTGTTTTCTTGTTCTTCAAGAGCTTGGAGTAGTTCTTCATTCTGCTTATTTTATTTTTCAAGATCTTCTTTTAGAGAGAGGATATTAGCTTCAATACTTTCATAGTAACTAGATCTATCTTTGAGTTTCTTGATTGTTGTGCTCCTTTTATTTACTTCATTTCTTAATGATGTCACTTCATCCTGCAACTTTTGTTAAACACACATGGTGAGGGAAAACAATTAGTAAAGATAAAACATGCAATACAATTTTATTAACAATTTGATATATATTTATAGTACATTTGGTGACCATTGGGATTCACATCCCAAGGTCTCTTGGACTACTTAGTCTATTCGGCTTCCACACTAACCCATTAGGATTAGGTGTCCAACATTCCCCCCCTTAATCCGAAGGGTTATGTATGAGTCCAAGAAAAGAGCTGTAATACAAAAATGTGCAAATATGCATGGCA